>JAAAJZ020705965.1:0-11089 GCA_010015985.2 Actinopyga echinites | reverse complement strand
TGCCCTAATTGCAACGAAATCCATAAGCACGAAATACGAGGGAAAGCCTGCAATGCGCTTTGAAGCGCGCAAAATTCTGGCTTGTCTCGGGCAATTATAGTCAGAATATCGGGCATTCAGTCAAAAAAAGAGGATGCTCAGTCAAAACTCGGGCAAGTCTAACCAATTTTTTTTTTCAATTTTTTGCCCGATATATGTGTCGAAAAATTCTAGAGGGATGCAGCCCCTCAGCCCCCCGCCTCCTACCCCTGTGAATTCCCGCAGATGCACTACGGCCAACACTATAGTGACCCAGATGTCGTGTAGAACAATGACTTTCGTGGGGCTAATTGTCGATTGTACAAATGAAAACCAGCTATTTTGGATGCATAATCGGCAAAATCACAAATATTTGGAGAGATAATAAATTCATCATATTTTGTTTGATCCATTTTAGGGCCCTAAATACTTAAGGCCCGTGTCACTTGAACCCAATCGCCCCTCAAGCGGCGCTTAATATAGACTGTGTTTGCCGTGAATGCCGGTACGGTAACAGTGAAACACCAGAACGCGCGAAGAGCGCGGAAAAGATTTGGAACATATTGAAAAAGTTAAAGATCACCTTGGAAACAAATACAGGTGAAACATCAAGAAGGAAGTATCCTCAACGCGAATGACTTCTCCCTGCCCTGGAGGTAACCCTGGAGAATCGTTTCCGATGGAAATGTGTAAAGGAGTAGACAAATTAGCGTCTGGTTTTATGTATTTTTATAGACAAAAATCGGCAGATTTCAGAGCATACGTCAGTTAGCTGGTTGTTCATGTTAAACCTACATGTTATGCGGAAACATCGAAATTCGGAGGGAGATTGGGCAACAAGTTGGACTTGCAAGGAGATGAGTTCGCTCAAGTCACAAGGAGGTTAACTATGCGCCCGAACCCTAAGTCCCCTACAGATGGGGTGCATGTTTTTTGTGAAGGGGGGAGGTTCTTGGTGAGGACCTGTACGGACCTGTGATGACAATTTGTGAAAAAAAAAACGGTTGGTTTTGGGTAACAAAATAGGTTGTTTGGTGTTCACTCTGGACGTCCCTTGCCTAAGGTCCAGGGTAAGGCCTGTTTTTCAAGTTATTTATCACATTTGAATGGGTGTAAGTATGGACGTTAGAACTCCAATGGACTTTCCTGCAAGGATCACACTCAATTAAAATACACTTGCATGCGAAATCAGATATACGCGGGTAGGGGCTCAATCAAGAGGGAAGGGAGTTCACTCCAAAACAAGAGGGATCACCCGAACCCCAAGAAACCTTCCTGGTTACGTGCTTGCTTAAAGCTAATAAAATGTTAGTAATTGTCTTTTCCTTTGTCAATAGTAAATCGTCTCATAAAATAAATACCTGATAAAGCTTGAGACGTGAAAGCCTCCCAAAATATCCCATTGCTCTGCACTACGGTTGCACTGCATTTCAAGTGTGGAAAAGAAAAATGAAAACATAATTTCAGTATTTGTGAACCCTTTTCTGTTGTATAAGTGCTAAAAATGTAAAGAACGAAGAGCCTTAGTTACAAACTTCGGCGTTTGTTATTTATACTCCACAAAGACTTACAAAAAAAAAAAATATATATATATATATATATAAATGCTTCACTTTAACCCCTTGTTGACAAATACTTACAGTATAATAGATTATTCGTATCCTCAATAGTTGAAGCAAAAATACGTACACAAATATAATGTCACCAGCGCTGGTATCTGGAGCTATCCATGTAAATGTCACCGGTAGAAGCTTGATGATGCTGTCAACATTAGTAATAGTGCCGTTGGTGCTGACCTGTTGTGTCTGAGCATCAGAGCAAGTTACATAACGGTAGGCTGGGTTCGGAAGGAGAAAGCTTCCTACAGGAAAAGTTCTTCCTGAAATGGATCTGGCCTGAATGATGATCGCACTAAAGACGGGTACCAAGTCCGAATTTAAAGTAACTGTAAAGAGAGGTATGTGCAAGATATTTTGGGTATTTCAGTTAGTTTACGTGCCGAAAATGGAAGAGAATCCGTAATTATCAAACCAGGTACACAACGCAACTTGTAAACGGACGTATTTCAATCTGCACCATTTTTGAAAATTTAAAGAAGCAAAACTCACCATTGTTCTAGGTTAACTTGAAAGGGTACAAAACACATTTTTTACTTTAAAGTGATTGATCCAGTTATTTAGTCAAATCGTTCATCATATCTCTGAATTTTACATGAGAGATGTCTCTAATTCATTGAATTTCCTTACTGAAAAAGTCGTAGGGAACTGTTGTCATTATGCCGTCGGACAGACATTGGATCTTAGCCCAATTGATTAGAGTGGGGTTAGTGAAGTTGGGTAATTATTGTTAGTCGGCCCGAAGTCAAAGTAACGTCTCTTCCAGGCTTTGTCCTCGAAAAAATCGCAGACTGAAAAACAGTCTGAAAATGTTACAATCCTTTTGCTGAAGTCCGAATACATCGGGTGGGGGGGGGGGGGGCGGACACCGAACAGTCGGATTTTATCAGGAAGACCCCCCATGAACGTCCTTTCAAACATCGACGGGACTTCGAACCGACTTGTTAACGCAAACTGACTTGAATCCGACGTAGGCACAGCGCAATATGATGGCGCCATGTAATGTAAACACTTATTTTTTCATTGGGCAGATCAGCATTACTGTCAGACTGCAGGAAGAAGAAACACTAGAAATGGCACAGGGTTTTTTTAAGTGTACACAGGCAACATGTACCATAAGACGAAAGAGCTCAATAAGAGTAGTGAAAGAGCAATCAGGCTCAGGGCAAGGTGCAGAATGTTTTGGGTATTGTAAAAGTTACGAACTGATATGAAGCTTTCAGTGATTCCACAATGACATTAATATGTGCGCACTCTGGAGGAATATTGAACTAACGGATGATCTTCATGTAGAAGGATAACGCAGAAAGATTCGGGAGTCGTATAAGCACATCTGTTGGAGAAATATTTTAAACGCTAACAACAGATACTCATGTAAACAGTATGTGGGAAAATAACAGACTACCAAGTAAAATCACTTTTGTGCACTTCTTACTCTGGTATCTCAACCTAATGGTCTATAGGGTGGTGCTTGATCACGTCATTTCAGTACACTGAAAGTCATTCGGAACACAACGAAGCTGCTATCTTAATCGTCGTAAAAGTGTGATTGGACAAAGAGGTAAAAGACTCCTTTGAAAGGTACTTGTTATAGATAGATAAATGTCTAAACTTTGACTCAATGGCAAATGAGTCACGTTAAGATGTTAGAAGCAGATACGATAGCTCTGAAACATCTTCCTTAATGTTAGAATAAATCAGGCCGTTGTGGAATTACGCATGTATCGCAGTATGCAAAAACAAAAGAAAAAACATCAAGAAACCAGGAACATTCTTTCATTTTAGTTAAATTAAACCACTTGGTCCTCTATTTTATGCGGATATGTAAAGAAAAACGTTGGAAATCAGAATGTTCACTACATCTTCCGAAAGGTTACGCTTTACCATTTTAAAATTACCTGTCGGCCAATCAATTCAAAGGAAAAATAAGCCTAAGAGTACCTTTCCAGTAAAGGGGAGGGAGGGAAGGGGTTAAGGGGTTAAGGGGTTACGGGGTTGGGTTAAAGGACCGAGTATTACACAACAAAATTTGCAGTACGTTTGATATCACATTGGCCGGTATCTTCTCCCTTTTGATTGCTTCTGAATTTTTTTCCTAATTTCTAATGCACAATGATGCCTCAAATTTGTACGTAACAGATCTACGATGTACGCCTACATCACACTTTTACCTTTACTACATTGCATTGTAAACACTTTAAATTCCTATTGTGGTTCTGAACACATAAAAACTAAAAGGAATGCTTGAGCTAGGAGACGTGACGGTATCGCCATAAATCAACAATTTTGATTTTCTTCCTACATCACAACCAGTTCTCCCTTTTTCCATATATTCACTGTAATTGCATCATAGCAAGGGGGCTTTTACAAAAATTATGGAAATGACAATCAAGATCACAAATCTTTTTGTAATTTTTTTTGAAAATGATAACCATATTGAAAGTGTAGACATTTCTCTAGGCTTCCGCACACTGTTAAAAGGGCAGGGCACACTGGTGGAAGTGATTGGGCAAACCTAATTGCTAATATGTTGGTGAAACTTTGCTCATGTAATGGTGAAAACTTCGCTTTTATGTCTGTTTGTTGTGTTATCCAATTACTGGTCAAACTCACGACGAGCTTACATTCAACGGTTGGACAGTATGTTAGCTTTGCTCACTTGATGGGCGATCAATTGCTAATTAGCATAATGTTTGCTTAAAATTGGGCAAATTGTTGGCTGCAGGTTTTGCTCAGAGTAACTATCACATTTCTTCGGATAATGAGACATTGGTTCGATACACTAATTTTTTTTTAGAACATTATACATTTGGAAAAGAGAAATACTCGTTCATTCTGTTTGGCCACAAAATCGGCGCTGCTTCCATGAAAATAGTTAAAATCGTATTACGAACTAGCACATTTACGTGAGATTCGACAGGCCTCCTGGCGGAGCGCTAAACTGCTATCCAGTGAGATTCCAGAATGTTAGGTATTCTCTTTCACGTTCGAAAGGGCGTTTATATACCAAACTTCGATTTTTTTTTTCATAATCCTACGTTGCTATAGTGCTAAAAGAAGTATTTAACAGATGTGGCTGGTATGAGAATGGAAAGTACAATACGTCCAGGCACAGCATCATTTTAGAGTGGATTTGAAATCTGATTGTTTCCGACATTATGGATCAAGCTGACAAACCAGACAGATTTAACCATACAAGGCATTTGAATTGGTGATGGGTTGCAATAATCCGAGCTTACCTCTCTAAGCGTTAGGTATTCTCTGTAACGTGTTTCCAAAGGTCAGTGTTAGATTTCATTTACATTGAAAAAAGTTTTATAGTGATAAATGTATTATAAAACATATTTTGCGTAAACTTTCATGAACTCAGCAACCATTGATCCGTTATAACTATAAGAAAACACAAAGCTAGAAAGGAATAGATGGAAAACGTGGGCCAGGATACCATAGTACACAATAGACAGTGAAGGGTAAGCTGCCAAAGAAGTGGGTTATGTATGTCCCAATAACTTAATTCAATTTCAACAACTAATGGGCATCAAATTTACCTAACACTCGTCGGAAAGAACTGTTAACAGTTACTCTCTGACGATGTGACCAACAAATGGTCAAAGTTTTACCCAATAGTTGAAACAATTGTGTACCCAACTTAATTGGTCACATTTTGCTACCTTTTTGAGGGTGTTATATATAGACTTCCAATATTGGGCAAAAACGTTGGGCAATTTTTGCCCAATATTTCCAACAGTGCACTCAGATCACCAAATCAGTCAAAAATATTACAAGAAATCACGTACTTGTCTATTTAAGGTGAAGAAAGGAAAGTGAAAGATTCAGTAAATAAATTTATCCTTTGCTCACCTTTACATTACAATTATCACTACAGGTACTAGGTCTACCTGGTTTAATTGCAGAAATGTATTGGGAAGACAAATTTCAGCAAAATTTTTTTCATTTCTCTAAATATATTTGGAAACATATTTTGTCTGAAGCTCTTCCTGTAACTTGGTGTTTAAAGCAACAGTGGTCGGTGTGTTAGCATTTGTCTCAAAAAGTATTCTGTGAGTACAATTCAAAGTTACTCACACATCTTTCAGTATAACAACCCAAAGATGTGAACTAAAACGCTTGTGACTTGTATGGACACATTTCCTTTATTGTACTCTGATTATTAACACATTTACTTCTTACCTTCAATTACTTCTCCGGATCTGTAAGAGGTTTGACTGAAGGTGAGAGAGTACGGATTGGTTGCAGCAGTTGAAGGATTGATGGGACTGAGTGGATCAGCTAAGGAATCACAAGATCCCGAATCAGCTCCATTAATAAACTGAGCCTTAACCTGAAAGTCGTCAATCAATGCAATGGAAAAGACCATTAAAATGATCTTCAGTAGAGAAACTTGCATTTTGGTGGACGATCAACCTCATTCCCGCCTAAGACTGTTGTCAGAACATCTGCCTACTCCTCGACAGAATGGATCTTAGTTTCAAAGTAGAAGCATTATATCAGCAAATTTAAAATAAGTAACGCTCCAGTAAACACCATCTGTAGGCATTGTTTAGCGCATACACTTTTCTCGAAGGAATACTAATACAAGAGTTTTACCAGGGTAGATTTAGCCTAGAATTAGAATGAGTGTTGAAACTTTGCAAAGAATACACCATATCCAGGGTAATTTGTCGACAATTGTTCCAACAGCTCACAACTGCTATCAGAGTCAATGCGACATCTGTAATTAACGTCTACAATTTGTGGCATTCATTTTGACCTTTGGTTCCTATGGAGTTAAAAGTAGACTCTGCGTTTTTGTTGCGGTACTGAAATGAGGGAAAGGGAGATTTATTATTATTTTTTAAATTTTTTTTTAAAAGAGTGATTTTTTAGGTTTATGTTGAAAAAGGAAACGCTCACAATAAGTTTCAGTTGTTTGAGAGTTTCAGTTGTTTGAGAAAATATTTAGTCTTTGTCATAACTTAACGTCTCCATCCTCAATGGCTGCTTATAGCTTGTGTGATTCGGTAGCTCACTCTTAATTTATTAAATAACCTAAACTGTAATTCTTTAAGACACCTAAACTCTCATGTAACCTTAATCGCACATAATTGCTTTCGCAACGACTCCTTGGTTTTAAAGTCACCATAGTCCACTAAGGTGGTCACTTGCAACCCATGTAACTACTTCAACATGAAAGCCGTTCGAATCTACTGCCTTTTGGGGGGGGGGGGCTGGAGTCACTCATTATTATTGCACTATACAAATACCCGCCGATGTCTGTCGCTAGACTAACGGTGACTGAGTTAAAAAGGGACACGGTTAAATCAAGTTAGCTTGAATGCATATACTTCCTTTTGTCTTAAGTTACTTTTACGTGGAAAATGGCATGGCTGTAAGGCATGACTCGAATTGCAGGGGATAATGTGTGGAAAGATTAAAAAGACGCACAAAAAGAGGTTGCATAAGACAGTTCCATTAAGAACAAATAAAGAGAAACAAAATAGAATGAAGAGTAAACACAAGGCGAATCAACATGTGTGACTAAGTAGTGGATAAGATATGATGAAAATGGGAGAGGTGCTTAGAACAATACGGTTAAGATCCAAAATGCTTTTTGCTATTAACTGAGCTCTCAAATCCTTTTTCAACCTGCTAACAGTAGGCAGATTCTCAATGGTGAGAGGCGAGGGTATTCGAATACAGTGCATCAAAAATTCGTACACATTGTCTACTTAAATTTATTCTTGTGAATCAATACGGATATCAGATGAGAGTGTGGTAGAATTGTTCTTATAACATTCATTCAACTGGAAGAAGTTTTTGAATATATGAGGATTAAGTCATTTATATAATGACAGACAAATGTTCCTAGTTGCAAGCGGTAAATATTATAAATAGTCAATAACTGCAAATCCTGAGAGATAATTGTCGTAGTATGAATAGTGTAAATGAAAAAGGGAAAAAGTCCAACCATTTTTTGAAAAACAAAACCTGTTCAAGGGAACCGAATGTGTATTACCTCACAGGAAATCACAATAACGCCATGGTGGGTACACGAAGGTATAATACAAACATAGAAGCACCTTCTGAGGGACTACATATTTAGTTATATAAAATTACTTGAATTCGAATCAAAAGATACACAATAAGAACTTGAACTCAGTTGTTTCTCTTATTGCAGCCAATTTATCCACAAGGTTACCGTACGTTTGATTTGACTGAAAGAACAGGGTCAAATATAACCGAATCAGGTTTCTTTACATTAAGAGAAAGTTTGTGAGCTCCAAAACACTCACACATACAAAAAAGATTCTATCCAGTTCTGTTTGCAAGGTAGTTTTAAAAGCTGGCAGGTTGCGAGGTTTTCCATGCGAAAAAGGAGCTTCTCCGAAACGGTATTGCGTGTATGTTATGGGAAGTGTTCACTTCTTTAACAGTTCCAGCGCATTTCATTGCCCTGAGCAAAATACTGGTATCATCCGCAAACAGACTACACTTTAAAACATTCCATAACCTCGGTAGTTCGTTAATATGAATAAGAAACCAGAAAGGATCCAGAGATTCCTGTGGTATTCCAAAAGGGATTGTTTTACAAAAGGTATGGTTATTGATCAAAACATATTGACTCCGAGAGGAGACGAAACTTCTACCTAACTTCAAAATAACTGCAGGACTGTTCTATGGATAGCACATTAATTTGACTTAGTGAAATTTCATAGTCGACAATATCAAAGGCTGATAAGTCAAAAAAGATCTCTTTATAACAAGTTCTAATGTCGAAATAGATTTCTGAACACCATGCTTATTAATTATTTTCATGAAATATGTATGTTTCATTTGGGGTTACAGAAGAGAATACCCGAGGGAATGCCATTTTTGCCACATGCGACAAAGAATCTGTCCATGCCCGTGATAATAGAATTTTACCAATAATCCGTGGTTACTCCCTGTCGCAAGTCAGTCCGTTTCATACATGAAATACCATATGAGAATCTCGTATTTAGCCATAATTTTATCAAAGGTTTTACAAAAAGGTGCGCTAAAAGAGTTGTCTAGATAGAGGTGTAGAATTCCATGTAGATGTTCTATTTTGAAAAAGAGGCTTGTTTTATCATCAAAATCCCTAAACTTGATTGATACTGAATAAACTCAGAGTTTAGTCAAGCGTTATGATCTGGGTCTCAGATCTCCTGATTTCGATCCCAGCCTGTGGTTTTGTAGTGTAGACAATAGCAATGTCAGACAATGCTCAAACAGAAAGACCTCAAGACTTGTATTTAGCATCAACCAACGTGCCTGACATCGGGGGTAACTTGTTCAAACCAGAGATCTGTTCAAACTCAACGCGAGATCCTTGAAGGTAAATAAAGCACGTGGGTGTATTTTTTTGCCTACGTTTCACGGATCATATCACAGCATTTGTAATAAGGTCTCATAAAAGTTGTGAACGTCAATGGAAAATCCAGGTCTCAAAAGACCCATTGACAGTACTCAGGATCTTTTGACGTTGTAGGTCACTTATTATACGGGTTGGAGCTGACTATCTTATGGTTGTGAGAAACAATCATGCTAAATAAATATAATTCAACACATTATAGTGATGGTAAACGTAAGGGTGTTGTAAAACAACTCTCATGACTTTCTTTGAAGTTCTGCTATTCATTTTTAAGTTTTAGCCTAATGTTACTGAACCTTGCGAGGTACTACACCTCGTCTACAGAATTACTATCAAGCCAATCTAAAGAGTAAACTGCCATTAAAAGACTGTAAATTTATGTCATGGCGTATGAAGTCATCTGTACGTCAGGTGCAGTGGAAAGGGACGAATAGGCCTACAACAAGTAAGTTTGAGTAAGACAAGTTTCCCATTTTGAAACTCCATTAAATTGGCATTGACTTATGTTCTTTTGCTTACAAACACTAGTTTCTTCCCTTTGTTTTCAACTACAACTTACTCACTGTGTTAGTAATACTGTTCGAAACGGTATTGCGTTTATTTAATGGCAAATGTTCATTTCTTTGATAATTCCAGTTTCATTTGATCCTAATTTCATTGAACATTTAACTCCATTATATGGGTTTCCCTGAAATATTTGACTACAGTCATGCAAACATAAAAGTGACCGGTCAGTCTTTTACACTAGATCTAAACAAAGTCGCTGACCCCAAGCTGTACCTGGTGACTTTCCTCATTGTAGCACAGAACTTTTAGTGCCCTAAGAAGGAAAGACTGGTGCTCATTTAAAGTAAGGTTTTAATAGGCCCCAATCAGCACATTATTCACACTCCTCCTGATTCAATTGAGGAAAACTGCCTTGAGATCACAGTACACTTTCCCTTAAAACAAATGTCCTTAATTTCCAACTATCAGACATAATACACTTACAGTTGTAACTCATTACGAGTAGTTTCGGGAATGGTCGTTGCCAAGTCACCTCCCATTGTCCATGGTTACTGCCACTTGTAGCTACCCATTTACACAAAGGTATGACTGTCACTTCCCGCTCTGTTGTAAGGTATTGTACCTTTGACCCCCGACTGCGTTTCTATGGTTGCCACATGTAAAGACGCGGATCACTGACCATTTACATAGGGAGATCGCTAACAGGACTTTTCCTTAAAAGTACCTGCTCGAACCGCCGAGCTATTCCAAGCCATCTCCCACGCATAGAAAGCTTCAAATAACACTGTTTAAAGTTGACAAACAACAGAAGCTGGCAAAGTTGGCATATTAATGGAAGATTTTGTGACCAAAATCAAAAAAAAAAAATAATAATAATAAAAAAATAAAAAAATAAAAACCAGGATGTTTGTCCTGTCGTTTGGCAGCAGATTAGCTTAAAGGTAGCTCACCCCTTAGCATTCTTTCATTAATTTGTTTAAAAATCCCCGTCTTTGCTTTCTTGATAATTGTGGGGGCTATCAAAATGACACAAGGTACCTCCTATATGAAAGCTCAAGAGTGGGTTTTGCCCGTACACTGAGAACTCTTATAGGCCAAGAGCATTAGTAAGAAGGTGGACATGGCTGATAACAAGCTAATTTTTTCAGGATAGGTCCGAGAATATGTGCGGAATGACGTACTAAAAGTCCATAAAAATTCCAGTTGTGGAACTTTGAAAATCCAAGATGGCGTCCAAAATGGCCGCCATATCCCATGTTTACCATAACTTTGCCTCCGGAGTAGCATGAAAAGTAAAATCGGTGTCTAATTATATGTTTTAATGTGCAAAGAATCCAATAAAATTCTTTTCTAGATGCTCAAATGCTTCTAAGAAGTCTTAACCAGGATTGCGTCCAAAATGGCCGCCATTTCCTACTTGTATCATAATTTGCCTCCAGTTTAGCATTAAAAGTAAAAACCGTTTCTAATTACATGTTTTAATGTACAGTGAATTCTTATAATGTTCAGGATAGGTCCAGAAATATGTGTAGAATAACACACTAGAAGTCCCCAA
>JAAAJZ020704856.1:0-11089 GCA_010015985.2 Actinopyga echinites | reverse complement strand
CGTAACAGATGATAACATCGATGCCGTGAAGAAGTTTAAATATAGAGCAGATGACATCTTAATCGCAACTTACCCTAAATGTGGTAAATTTTTTCGGTGACGGATTTTTGTCAATGCTAACAAGTAGGACCAAATCTGGTCTGAGCAGTTGTCTGAGATATATTTTTGTATGGTTGCCAGTGCTTATAGAATATAGAAAATTGTTCTAGAGGTGTGCGTTTTATCAACATTCGATTTTGCATAGTACACCATGTGTTACCTACATAATTGTGATATCTTGCGTAGACAATTTTTAACCGTGTAATTCTGACAAACAGTCAATGAACGTAGTAGTAGCGGATACAGATTTGGATTTGCGTTTTTCAAACCTCCTGCAACATCTGAGGCATTTTTTGTTTGAATTTTTTCTCGAATTTCGGGCATAAAAACCTTCTAGAGTGATGACCCTGTGGAAAACCCTTCTCCCGAAATCATACGTTCGCTCATGTACAGTGTTTTTATAGGTTCATTTCAAATGGTGATTTCAAATTTTTTTTTATTTTTTTCTAATCGTGGGAATTTTAGTCGTTTAGAATTTTAGAACCATTTTTGTAAACCAATGGCGATAAGGAAGATTGATGCAGGACCTGGCTAGATCACACTTCAAAGGGGGGGGTAGTTTGCCGACAGTTAGGACCGATTTTGTCGACTGAAGAAAACTCTACGGAAGCTCTTCAGTTGCAATGGATGTGCACTTAATAGACTACAATATTCTTAATTTAACCAACGTGGGCTAACGCTCTGTCGATTTGTGGATATATAATCGTTTAGGAACAGTTTAGTTTGGAACAAAAGTACCACTGAAGCTGTCCCACGGGAAGTAACAATCGGACAAGTATCTGAAGATGGGTGCGTGCAAACCGTGACTGAAAAGAACACTTAAAGCAATTGCATAACAGAAGTCCATTTAAATTGCAACGTACATCCAACGTTAAGGGTCCCTCTCGATTCTCTTATTTCCTTTGCTTTATTTTTGTTTTGATTTTCTACACAGATATGGAAAGGAGTTCCGAATTTCTTCCCCGTCGCTATACAGATAGTCAGTTGAGAACTTTTATGACTGGGGAACAAGCGGAGGCATAAAGTATGTTTCAAGGGGTAAGGGGAAGATGCCCCACTCTCCCTGAAACCCGTAAGGGCAAAATTCCCCTTAGAAAATGGGAGAAGTCAATTAAATTATAACTGCGTTTCATGAACAAAAATGAGTTAAGTTTGTGATATGTGTTCTTCTCAGTCTGGTTCTACAATTACGGCTACAATAAAGCTGACTAATTGTAATTTGCACTGCTTTGAGAAATTGTCTTTCTAATCGGAATAATTCTTTCAGAGAACTGGCAAGAAGTCATAGAATTCGTTGAAACAATACTTGAATCTCTGGAGGATAATGCAATATCTTCAGAGATAATTATGGACATGCATACTTAGTTTCTCTCTGGTAAGTCGTAGTATGATCACCCTATCCTGATATATCTTGCGGATATATGGAATGGTGTTCAAAAATTGTGCCAACATCCTCATTTGATAAGGTCTTCGCCTTTTCAATTAGTAATTGAGTATTTTGGAAATTTAACAGGAACTCACTGGATGAATGAAGTGGTTCAACTTATGATTCACAAAGGGGATCCAACCCAACTGGACTACAGACATCGAAGGCCAGCCTTTGAGATAAAAGATACTCCAGACCTTTCTAAAATTGACGAGGTTAAGGCAGCTGTTGAACTGGTAGAAAAAGATCCTTCTCCTCGTGTACTTACGACACATCTTCAAACAGGATATCTCTCGGAGGAAACGTGGGAGAAGAGAATTCCGGTAAGAATAGTAATCACTAAGATCTGATATGAGAAAATATGTTATAGTTCAATTTTGTAAATAAAAAAGAATCTGCAGTTGGTACATGGAGTAAAGATGTAACTCTGTTGGTGGAAACGTAATCCGCTGGGGACGAGAAATCTGTATTGACGTTTTTGCCAAACAGTGTAAAGATCAACAAAACAACAGGGTACACCGTGGGGATAATGTAGAGGTAACCGTTCATTCATATTAATTCGTCCAATTAGTATATGAACTTATTGGGCTGGGCATTTGAAGTTCCTTCAGTTCAATGTTCGAGGATAATCAAATTATGGCAGGTACATTTACAGTCCATGAGCACTTGCGTAAAGTGTGATCTAATTTTGTTCTTTCTCTGGCTGAATTCTTAAGCATTCTTTCTGTCCTAACCAATTTTGGGTAAAACTGATGCTCAAACGTGTTCATAGAGGGTACGAAAGAGTGCAAAAAGGATCAAAAGTGAATATTGTCAGCGACATTGTGCTGTGGTCAATAGGTGTTGCATTTATTATAAAATTTAACAAGGGCTTCTTTCATTAAATCGGCTTGATAAAGTATTACTCAAATTGCACCATCCTCATCTCAGTTATGTAAATAGAAGATGTAATTCTGTTTATGCCCTTTAATTTGTGGGTATTGGAGTAATATAATACAGTGGATACTTTAGGAAGGTGAAGGAGAGATAACAAGCACTCGTTCTTACTGTATAGGAGTGTTTGGAACTTCTCATGTCGGGACATTGTCATTGAGGATTGTTGCATCGTATTCAAAAGAAAAAAACGAACAAACAAATAAGAAAAAGAATATTGCCATCACCACGAAGAATTGGTCTCACTAAAGCTATTCGACATTTCTCTTTCCCTCTCTATTAAAATAATCGCCGTGGGGAACACAGTTAATTGACCATATCATTACGAATAATTCTGCTGGTGTGAAAGAGGGACAAGTGATTGGCACTGAAGGTGCCGCTCCTCAGAGGGCATCTGGTCCAAGGGCCGCCACGGGGCTCCTGGTGCGGTGTAGGGGCAACGCACCTGTAGGGACCAGGGAGCGATGCATTCGGATCAAGCATGTCTTTGTCCTATTTGATGTACTCTATTCTAACTCGGACTACAGAGTCCGAACAGTTTGATGATGCTGGTGGATGTGGGTGGGAAGGATGTATGATGGTTCACAATTTTTTTTATTTTTAAGACTCGGACATTTCAGTAGCGGAAAAACATCACAGTAAGGTCGCTTTACACTGTGGATATTCTTACTACAGCACCGTAACGTACACCGGTTCTATTGAGAGTGATTTTCATGTGATGTGAACGCAGCCTTATGTGTGATGATGCGCGGGAAGCGCGCCAAAATAACCTTGGAGATATCTCAGTAGTGAAATTGAACGAATATTAGGGAACGGATACACTGGTTTCCTGTAGAGCCCTTTCCATGTGATTTTATAGAGCCCTAATCTGTAATGGCCTGCGTGGAGTGCGTCAAAAAGTTGCACTTTCCAGACATCTCAATAGTGAAATTGAATGAAAATTAGAAAAAAAAACATTGGCCCCTTTCCACTTCAGCCGAATAAGGGTGGGCCCCTGATATCCCAAATCAGGGTAAACAAAGATCATCGTCCTTTCAGAAAGCTGAAAAACGGCGGGCGAACTCAGTGATCTGAAAAGGGAGACAGTTGCACTAGAGGGTTATCCAACCACCTTACGGTCAACATAACAAAGAAATGCTCTTTTTATTTAACCAGGAAAAGATTGCACAAGAATGTTATTTTTTGTCACTACTTTTTCTTTTAAGACATTCCCCAAGTTGCACTACAGATTTTGTAAACTAGCGTGACTAACGTAGGTCGTGTGTTTGTGTACGTTGGCGAGTATCGAGCAGCCGTCAAGAGCTCGAGCCTCGCACGTTTTGCCTTGCTCACGCGCAGCTCGAAACTGTGAGTAGCTACCCGAAAATTCCGACAAGTGAAACGTGTTAAGCTCAGCTGCACGTGCCTGCGTTGGAAAGTAGCCCGCCTTCAAGCCATGAACGTCTACTGTCCTAGTTCTCGGGCAGCTCCGCTGATGGGGAAATCCCGAGAGAGCCTTGCCGGGTCCTGTATATAAAACCTCGTAAGACAGTGTGGGTGAGTTTGAGTGTGTATGTTTGTGTGGAGGGGTTGGGGTGGGAATTATTTGGTTGCCACTGACTCCCTCCTCAGACCAAGATGGCCCCTTAGCTTTTTCAAAAGACAATTATCGTATTTCACGCAAAGTGGGAAATCAGGGTTCCACCCATTTTCAATATGTAAGACCTCGGAAATTTGTAACCCCTTGGAAAGAGAGAATCCACCATCGGAAAATTGGTAGAACCTCGGAATTTTGTACGCCATGGCAAAGATGACTCCAACCCACCCCACCAAAAACTGCGGCTACGCCACTGGACCGCGATCCTGCTCAAAGTTAAGCACAGTATTTTGAGTGTTGATCGTCCCTTTTATCAAAATTTCCTTTAAATCACTTTCTTTCAGATTGTTTACGTTTTTCGAGACCCGAGAGACGTCTCCTTGTCTTATTACGAATTTATGAAGGATTTTGAACTACGTGAAGGGGATCCTTATCTTCAGGGGAAATCTTTCGAACAATATCTTTCCGGGTATATAGAAGGAAAGGGTAAGATATTTTGCAGCATATTGGACCCAATGAATAACTCCATGGAGTACTTCAAATCCAGATAAGGGCCAGAAATGAAATTCCATACATGGGCCAGATATGGATTTCACATCTAGTCCATATCTGATGCAGATATGGCATTTATATCCTATAAAGGGAATCCATGTCTGGCCCATAAAAAGTGTTTTAACGAGAATTGGGCAGATAAAACTTTGTGTTGGTAGCTCTGAGTCATTTATGGCAGTTCCAGTTCGGGCAATTTCATACCTGGCGCCTTTATAAAAACTTACATTCGGCCCATACCTGCCCAATACATGGAACGTAGGGTATATGAAGCCTATATGTCTGTGGAGCATATCTGCATTGCCATTAGACTTTGTTTCACTTTTTTCCAAAAGTACCTTCCGCTGCATGCGAAAGCGCGAAAACTAAACGATAATGGCCCCTAAAGAGCTACACTATACTTCCCGACTAGAAGGAGCAACACGACCCTGAAGGTCACCAAACTGAACTTGAACGTGAACTGAACGTTGACCCTTCGGCTTGATGCCTGAGACCGAAAATCAAACGGTACTGCTTCCCAAAGGAGTTATACTGCTCCCCGAAGAAGCAACAAGACCCTGAAGATCACCAAACCGAACTTGATCAACCGCTTAGCTCTCAGACTATCTACATCATGTGTCTGTCTTGTAATGACTATGTGCCCTAGACTGGCTGAAAAGAACATATACTACACTTGATCTTAGCCAAGAAAAAAGGCCGAGAAGCGATCGTCATGTTGAGATAATTTTTCCAAAAGTAGATACTGCTTCCCTAAACATCATCACGTTGGTGTTTGCTTTTCACGTATACACTTAGAAACGGACAAGGCCAAACAGGCCGTGTCATGTTGGGGCCTCAAGAGTGTCTTTAAAAATAAAACAAAGTTTTCCTTAGTTTCAAGTCTGAATTGGCTTATGTACAGAATTTTGTAGTCTAGTAAAACAGTGAAAAGAAACAACCTTTCAATTTCTTTATTTTTGAGTAACTTACAGTGCCATGCGAGTTTTATTTAGACTTTGATGCATTTTGTAATGTTTTTCTTTTCTACAGTTTCGTGTTTTTCCTTATTTTACTTCACCCATACATACAGATCACTTGCATAAATTTGTTAAATAATAGTATGTATTACTAATAGTGTGAACATTGCATTTTGGTATGTAAATAACGGTAACTGCATCCAATTGAGGTGTAAATGTGTAAAATGTGTGATTAAGGCAACAAATAATAAAAACAAGTTGCAATTAGAGAAGACCTCACTTGCATATTTCGTAGAAATTTACTGTCCATATAAAATTTAAAACGGAGTTATCTGGCTTGATATGGCCATACAAAACTTGATTTGCTCATCTGGTAGAGAAAGTTGTCAAGTTGTATAAGGCTTTTATATGGCCATATCAAACTTTATATGACTATCTGGATCGTGTTTTCATCAAGTCACATCTGATTTTGCACAAGCCATCAATTGAATTTCTCTCACAAACCTGAAGAGCCTTTGGGCGAAACGGACCGTAGTGTATTTATGGTGGTTGTCGTGTTCTCGATGAGAAAAAATACAAAGTCGACAGAGAACTGTTGCTTCAAATCTATTTACAACTATTTACAGGTTCAGTTCAACTTCAGTTCTCAGTCCATCTCTTACTTTCACTCACTGCTTCACTCTCTCACTGACTGACTACTTGGGTGCAGAAATCTCTCCGTCTTTTATAGACTTCGAGCTCTTTCCCCATATAATAAAATAGTTACCAAAATCAATCTTCAAAAAGCATAAAAAGAATTGAACAAACGGCCTAATGAAAATTTACTACATTGACAAAAACACGAGGAAGTTCTTAAGAAAAATAGTCGGCCTCCCTTGGGACCTGAGCTAACCTAAGAATTACTTGGTCATTCTTTGACAGTCATGACAAATTACAGGTGATTTAGACAAAAAGTAGAAGGAAACACTCTTCAGTTTGACCACAAGACAAAAGTAAGTCAAAACTTGACAGGGCATTTGATTTATAATTTCCTTGCAGCCAAACAACTCAACAAGTCCCTGCTCACATTTATAAGCATAAATTGGACAAAAATTGATAAGCAATTAAAAGTGATCATTCACACTCTCACAGATAAAGCATAACATGGACAAAATTTGACAGTCGCTGAGAACCGGTCCAGTTCACAAAGAAATACATAGTCACATGTTTGACAGTGGTGATAAACGAGCGCACAGGGGCCAGTATAGCAAGAGAAACCGCTAGTTTTCCCAGGGTCATGGATAAACAACTCAGGTCACCGTCAGATCAATGGTAATGACAATTAACATTGTACGTAACAGTTGGATAGATCAACTTAGGATAGGCGTGGTCTTCAATTGAAGAGGCTGCAGAAATAAACTTCTGCCTATCCAAGAGTGAGGGCGTTCTCAGCAGATTCAAGTGATTTTCACGTTTGTTGTGGGACACAACAGTATGTAGAAACACTCTTCTTTCTGTATATTGTATAACTGCTCTCTGCTTCGGATAGAGCTCTTTTTGACGAAAGAAGTATGAAATTTCATTAAGACTTTATTTACGTATCTGGAATGACATTTCCGCAAGTTATACCTGGTTTTGACATGGCCATAGAAAACTTAATTTGGATATTGGGCTGGAGTATCATCAAGTTACATCTGATTTGATATGACCATATGAAACTTTTCTTACATATCTGGAATGTCATTTCCTCAATTTATATCTGGCTTGATTTGGCCATGGAAGACTTAATTTCGTATCTGTCCTGGCATTTAATCAAGTTACATGTAGCAACCTTATTTACATATCTGGAATGGCATTTCCTAACTTTATATCTGGCCGTATAAAACTTTATTTGTATATATAGAACGGCATTTCCACAAGTTACATCTGGCTTGATATAACCATATAAAACTGTATCTGCATTTCTGGACTGACTTTGAATCAAGTTGTATATGGCATGATATTGCCATATAAGCCTTGATACAATGTATAACGCAGGGATATATCTGGGTTTACATCTGGCTTGATACGGCCTAATAAAGGCTGTTTTAGCCACATATATCCAGATATGATCCATAATCTGGATTTCGAGTAAGAACATAAAAAATGAGGCCACTGTTTATGGTCACTATGTCATTCGCAAAGCCCTCACGAAATTGTAATTCAGGATGTTCAAATGTAAGCAGAGTGTTCTTGAGGATGCTTGATAAAAATAAAGAAAATAAAGATGAAATGGTACTTAAAGGTACTAAAAATACCAGAACACCAGAAATATTGAAACAGGTCCACTGCTGTTCACTTAAACAAAATACACAGTTTCGTTCGGTGGATGGTGTGAACATGCACTCAGTTACGAAGATCGTTGGAGAAAAGGCGGAAACATTCTTTTCATCTACTTTGAAGAAATGAAACAGGTAAATGTTTCTATAAATTATTTGATGTTGAATTCGGTGGACTGTGTGAGCTATGAGATAAATGTGATCATTCTCACATTCATATCTTCCCACTAAGCCGTAAGCTAAAACCGGAGTTACGCCAGGTACAGTAGAATTCAAGGAAAAGGCCACTTTACAAACTTCTCCTGCAATAAGTCTTCCTCCATTTATGTCCTTTTTTGGCAGTGGAAAAGTTCCATAATATGAAGGAGAACCCGTTGATTCGTGTGAATGCCTCATTAAAATTGGATCTGATTTGCATTATGTTTTCATTAATTATGATGAACGGAAAATAAGATCTCTTTTGAAACCTAAACATTACAAGTGTGGAACAAACTAGCCAAGGAATCGAGGCAAACTTTTCATATGTACTAAATAAGATCTAGAGCTCGCGGTTCTATAGAAATAAACCCCCTTTGTAATTACCGCAAAAGATTAGGTATAATATGGCTGAAAGTCATTTTAAAATGGCAGAAAGCTAGACTCCTGCCCAAAACTGTTTTACTTAGCTTTTGACGCACGCTTTTTCAGGACTTAACCGCCGTGATTAAAGCCATTTCAAAACACATCAACCGTCCGGTCAGTGATGAAGTCGTGGAGAAGACACTCGCGAACAGTACCGTAGAATCAATGCGAAAAAACTACGCTGATGCCGCCAAAAAGCAAAAGAAAGGCACTATAGATTTATCGAGATACGTGAAAACAGGTAATTATACCAATGATAATAAAGAATTGATGAAAGCAGATAATAAATGTAACACGATTGTCTTGAGTTAGGTTAAGTTATAAGTCATATCGCTTCCAAATATGTTCTCCTATAACTTAGAATTTATACGTCACTCCTTTCTACCCGTGGAACATGCATTCCCATTCGACAGCACAAGTTATCTCCGAATTTTACACCTAATTGTGCAATTGCTGCAGCATGGTCTTCAACACTACTATGACATTGTGATGTGCAAGCCGTAATTATCAGGTATAAACTTTGATCTCGATTTCAGGTGCTTCTGGAAAGTGGAAGAAAGGGCACGCACACGATCAATGGAGAGAGTTGAACGAGGTCTTTAAGGAAAGAGTTAAGGAAACGCGATATGCCAAACGTTACTTTGATTAAGAATCCTCAGTTTGCTTCACTTCGAGAATTTTGCCCACATTTAACGTTTGATGATTTGTCGGGATTAGGTGTCGTAATTTTGGTTTTTTGTCATGTAGTACCTATGACATTTAACTTCGACTGACATTCTGAAGATCGATCAACTGTTTTCGCGGCCCATTTACTTTTGCATAGGGTCCGTTTACCTATTCTCTAAATGTCTACCAATGTTCTCACGTGGAAAAACCCGCCCGCGTGTCACTCAGATAATGGTTCTTTTCATATCAATTTGCTTATAACTCAGGTTCATACTTTTTGCATAATTGTCTCTTGTTCCACGAAAACATGCTCAATGTGGGAACTGAACGGTCATGTAACTTCTACGCCTAGTCTAGGAGTAGCAGAGTACTAGCTGATTACTGATGTGGAATTGCGTAGCTAAGCTCAGGCTAACGCTACGCAATTCTAACATTTCGTGAGGCTCAATGCTGTCAATATCATCACTGTGACTAAACTGAATAGCAAACAGCCAGGTAAACTTGTGCCTGCCTTCGAGAAGAATTAATGATCAGAATTTCAGGGAGAAATAAGTAAAAAAGACGGTCTGTCTTCTTTCCAGCACTTCGAAAATTACATTATCTATGAATGGGACCAAAGACATCGTGCCCTTGTTTCTGTATAAAATTTAAGCAGGAGACGGGCACATGGTTTCAGGCTTCGCCTCGAGGTCTTTCTCACCCTTTTGTGTGTGAGACAGATCATGCATTAGTTGTGGGATGTCGCCCTCTTTTTGATGAATTGAAGTTTTGCAAAGTCTTCCAAAGAAAACTACTGTAATACACGCCCATCATGCAATGAGATCAGAGACAAATCCAAAGCTGGACTGAAAACTAGAAAGCAAAAACAGATTTATTCTCAATCTTTAAGATTGAATATTTTAATCGAAATTTTCGGGTTGGCTTTTATCTTTAATCCTTTGAATTAAGAGAGTACTGACTGAAATTGTTTTTTTGAAATTTTCAAAAACATTTGATATGGTCCAATGATGACACGGCGTAACGGCGTAACGGTTGATAACGGACAAAGATTCTGATGGTTTTTCTCATTAGGCGCGTATTGCAAGTAAGTTAAGACTGAAAAAATGAATACGCTCACACATAAAAGCGTAACTGGGAGAAATCAAAGCAAGGTGCATTATAACTAACTGAAAATCTTCTGTAACAAAATTTTTTCGATAATTTATGAACAAATATTTTAAATAACTTTACATTTTGGAAAAAAACACAGAAATAGTCTTCTTGAGCTGTGTGTTGTGTTTTACTTTTGCCAAACCTCAAAGAATGTATCAACCTTTATTTACACCAGAATGCCCGACTCTTGCTTTTCGAATACTTAATTTGTGCAGGCACGTATCCAAGGGGCGTAGGGACGCGCGTCATTGGCTGTAAGACGGAAAAGAAAAGAAGAAAGGAAAAACGTAAAAAGGAGGAAAAGAAGGAAAAATGAGAAAACGAAAAGAAACGAAAGGAAAAGAAGAAATAGTTAAAAGGAATAACGAAACAAGGGGGAAAAAGAAGGGAAAAGAGAAAAAAGAAGGAGGAAAGGAAAAGAAGAAAGAGGAAAAGGAGGAGAGCAGGACAAAAGGAGGGGAAAAAAAGGGAATGTTCAAGTAGTAACAGGCGCGAATATAGGGGTACGCCTACGCAGGTCACTGGCCTTAAGAGAAAATTAGTTTATATTTATACAGGAACAGGTTAAGGTATCCATTTGAATGACAATGGAAATCTCGGAACTTTCCGATCACAATCGTTTACCAGCCACCAGAATTGTTATAAAAAATCTGAAAGCTTTTATGTGAGGCCAGCCATAACGGCAACAGGGGGCTAATTACGCCCCCCCCCACACGCACACACATTAAAGACAGTTTTCAAATTAAGCTTCCGACCGGGGACACTTGCACGATCGAAGAAGATAGGCAAGTGTGTTCTTGCCAATAAGGGTGTG
>JAAAJZ020703750.1:0-11099 GCA_010015985.2 Actinopyga echinites | reverse complement strand
GTCTATGTATTATGCTTCCTGAAACATTCATGTGCTCTTAATACAGAATTTTGCTCATAAAGTGTGACGTACGTAACAAAGGACACCAAAAACTTAAAATTTTCAAATCCCCAATTCTTCAGGTTATGATAATCTTGTGCACATCACTCATTCTAGAGTGGCTGTTTACAACGAAAGTAATACCATGAACATGAAATTCTGTCCCAAACCAGCATTTTTGTCGAATTCATGTTTTTTGTGATGTACGTAACAGGACACCAAAGTGGTGGACACCGAGCATGTATGCTCTCACTGTGACTTATATAGCAAACATTACCACAAATGACAATGCCCAGTAAGACAATGGTATCGGCTCCTGTAATGCACATATAATTTGAAATCGATTCTACTCATGTAAGGGTAGTGGGGTAGCTGTGTGACATATGTAACGGGGTGGACACCGATGTTACTCCTAATGATTCTTGCATTTCCGTAAGTTCAGTTGGTGTAATAAATGTAACTCGCAAGACGAGATATCTTTCAGGAAGACGAGATACATATGGAGGACCGGATATGTTAGGCCAAAATACTTTTTAAGTACTACTGGCTGTTTTGATACATATGTGACATTTTAGTGACAAACCATTCCCATTTGCAATAACTTCTGCACCACTTAATCATTTACGCATGCATTCAGTTTGATTTTCCAAAATTGAGCGTAATTTTTGAAAGAGATTTCGGATGGTGTACGTGATGGTGTATGCGATTATGTATTCTGACATGATCAATTACTTGTTCCTCTGTCTTTTTGTATCAGGCCTACACGTCAAGTGTAATTTCTTATGAACGTGGTAGAAAATTTAGTACAACCATGTAGAAAAAGCATTACCAAACTCTCTCTCTTCATTGAAAGAACTTCATCTTAGAAAATCTTATTATAACGGTGATGAAGTAAGAAACATGCAAATTCCCAAGAGAGTGAGTATACTTAACAAACCAAAATCAACCTTTCTTACGAATTTTCTCTTCTTCTATAGGTTTGTTTGTGAATCTCCCAGGTGGCTTATTGCTCGAGGACATTTTAAACGGGCGGAGAAATTAATAAGGAAGATGGCAAAAACGAACAACAAAGAAGTCCCGAGTAATCTAAAAGAAATGATGGAAAGTGAGGTATCTTTTAAGAGGCTTAAAGTTTATCTTTACAAGTATCTAATTATTTTTAGGTAGTTAAGAAATATAGAAATACTAATGCTGTATAATACTTTACACATACAGGTTCGGAAACAAGGGACAGGGATCAGACGATTTTATTGAAAAGACCAAACATCCCCCAAACTCCCACAGTTTGACTTTAAGTCTCCTTTTGAAACATCTAAACGTCGTGTCTTGTATGTCTTAAGGGAGAACTAGCTATACTTTAAGCTATTTGTCATAGGCCGTTACCCAGTCTGTGTCATAAAAGCAGCACTTGAAAGAAATGATAGTAAAGATTCTGAACATTCACATCACGTCAAAGATATAGGTTGTTCAGCAAAGGACGTTAAAAGTGATCCCTACCCCGCTTTCCCTTTTTACTAAGTATAAAAAAGTGAGGAAGACGGCGCTTGAAAAGTACATTGACTGGAAAATCGAGCAGAGTCTGCAGACTTACTGTGAAAGACTAACTGTGACCCACTTACAATATTGCATATAGACACTCCTAGGCACACACAAAATAGAGACTTTTTCCCAACATTTATAAAGCCGATAAAACTTCAAAAACTTAAGTGGAATTAATTGAAAGTTACTGTTATTGTTTTTTATTTCATCTTACAAAAAAGCCTAAAATACAAAATATTTCATTAATTGAAAAGCGAAAAATGAGACAGTAGTGTTTCATTTTCAACAGAACAAAAAGGCTGCATCGCAGACGGTGGAGGTGCTTGATTTAATTCGCAACCCTACATTAAGATATTATATGCTCAACATGATGTACAGCTGGTGAGTTACTGCCAGTGCAAGCATAAGACGATTGGAATTAGCTACTTGCACATTTGAAGTTTCTGTCTTTTTACGTTTTGAAACATTAGGAAATTATCGTCACATAAGTTGTAAGTGTATGTATTTTACAAAATTTTGACAAAATTGTCTTCATTTAACAAATGAAATAATGTTAACAACTAAAATTTTACCTGAATTGAATTGAGTAAGGGAGTAAACACTTTTCCAAATACTTTTGCTAGGCCTATGGCAAAACCCTTTCTCTTCTTTTCCTTCTGCTTAGAATGGGATATTGTACAGACACGTTGGTTATTATTATTAACAAAAATATTTAAAATGTCAAACTGGGGAAAAGTGTTCTTTCTTTTCATTGAAAGGTTTGTACAAGGTTTCGTCTTTTATGGACTCTCTCTTGGAACGTCCGATTTGGGGGTCAATGTTTACCTTGCATTTTGCCTTTCTGGAGCTGTTGAGATGCCTGCCCATATTTTTGCCATAGTTACTATGAATAAATTTGGAAGAAGGGCTTCTACTTCGTTTTGGATATTACTGGCTGGTGTGTCTTGCTTTGCTACTATCGTTACACGTAAGTTCAGTAGTGTCCTTGAAATTATTTTCAGGTTAACGAAAAAGACATATTAACAGAAAGGCATTGCAGGTTTTCCACATCCCTTCATCGCGAACCAGCTTTGCTTCAGTAACTTTGCAACAGTATGTTAAGTAAGGAAGCCGACAGTTACGATAGTTTGGGGTCATCTACAGTTATTCCCCCACTCGACACAGAATAGTACTTCTGGTGAATAGGAAGATCGCTGGAGAAAGATTGGGTACACACAAAAACGTGTAATCATGTAGAATGGAAATTGTAGCGTACCTAGTAATGAATGGACGAGTCAAAGATGGAAGAGTGCATTTTTTGCAGCTTTGTACAAATGGATAGAAATCCATGAAGTTATAGTGAAACACCTGCGTCATACTGTCATGATTCTCGCTCTTTGTATGAAGAGTCGCAAGTGCGTGTGTGAGGGTCATGTTCGGACTGGTTCGTTTATCATACGTATCATTAGGCAAGTTACGGTTGTGCACAGGACATGTTTAATTGGGTATACGTACTTTTTATCCAATTACTGTATCTTTGAATTGTTTGTTCCTATTACTTAAGTCTGCCTGAATTGCTATTGTTTTGTTCATTATCCGGTGTGAAACAAATTTCCGTTTTACGGACAATAAACTTACCATATCAAAAATCAGAAAACGCTACAATTTACACAGGGCATAATCCTATACATCATGAAAGTAATTCTTGTTTGCAGCAATTCTTCCCTTCACCGAAAAGCATTTTCGGAAGAATCGATTGCGATTTGCTTAAACCACCGTACTTCTTGGGCTCCCCTACTTTTGCATAAATGTTACTTTTTAAGTATTATCAGATGGTCTGTCATGTTACTGAATAAAACTACGCATTTTCTTCAAATACATCTCGGAATTTTTAGTGGATTTAAGGCGTTGAAGATCAGTTCTCATGATTTCGCAGCAGTTTATCATCGTAGTAGTTAATGCACAGGGACAACTACATTATTACTATACTCGGCACACAAAAGGCAGGTTATTGTAAATGTCAGCACAGCCGCGCACTATTTCATAACCACTTCGGCGGTCACTTAATAACAAGTTTACACCAAGATATTCCTTAGAAATTAAGCACTACATGTTCAGCAATTTAACGAGTTTGAACGGTGAACGTTTACAAATTTGACAGAATAGTCGTTAAAAAATCCGTAGATCCCAGAGAGAGTTTTTAGTGTACCAAGATATTGTTTACATAAATTAAAGTGAAGCAGGCAAGTAAAGATACCATCCTTTTTTAACATGCTTATGTTTGGTACTCTTCAGCATTAGGTCCATGGAGGGCCTGCGTTGCTACTGTCGGCAAACTGGCTATCGCTACATCGTTCAACAATGTGTATGTCTACGCAGGAGAAATCTTACCTACTCCATTGAGGTAATGAATTTGTCATGTCGTTTACATGTTTTGTAATTTTATTGCATTCAAGATTCCTAGATCTTTTGTGCTTCTGTTGCCATGCCATTTTCCTTTCCTCTCAATGACGTGTAAGGTTCTGTAGCTTTGGGAACTCAAGGAAGTCTGGAACAACGTCTCATGTGTCAATATGCGTAAAGTTAAATGCCAGCGGACATTATGTACACGTTCAGATTAACTTCAAATTTCAATATATTGTCATAAGATTTCATGTTCAGTATGGGACAATGATTTGATTGAAATCTTTGTCAAAATTCGTTCAACGCTTTTACATGTTAAAAATATGTTAACCTTCTATTATCAGAACCTACTTTAATTTTTTTGTATAAACGCTGTGGACAATTTAATTAAAAACAATCTTCCCCGGCTTGCCGATATTGAATAAAGTTTTACTGTGTGAATAATTCCGTTTGTGTTGTTTACTTACATGGTCTGTATTTTCGGAATGGCATATCGTAAAACAACTCATATTGATATTCAGGCTTTTAATGTCATATAATTTGCTTTTATTCTAAGACTCATTGCTTGGACATGTAATCTCAAAATTGTGTCATTTTACCATTCTTTGACTTGAAATCTCATTTTGTCACACACGTTAGACTTTATTTTACTTTATTTTGAGTTATAGATTATTAATTTGTACTATACATATCATTCAAAGGTCATAATTTTTTTCACTTTTAATAAAGTAGCTTTTACCCTCATAGTTTGCCATTCAACGTAAACATTTTGACCTCTAATCTTATACAGTTAATTATAAATATCGCTTTTTTTAAATTTTAAAGGTATAATAGGTCCTTTGGCTATTGACGTTCAAGAAATTGCCCAAGGGTGCAGTTACACATGTCATTTTCGTCAGTGAGTCAACCACCTGTGAATTTAGTAAAGATGTAACCCTGCCAAATCTATTACCTTCTCTTTGTTATAGGTCATTCGGTGTTGGCATGTGCAGTGTGGGAGCTAGAATAGGTGGTATTGTGGCACCTCTTCTACTCTATCTTGGAACAATCTTCGAGTCGTTACCTCTTATTTTATTTGCCTCTTCATCCATCCTTGGAGGACTTCTCATTCTTCTTCTTCCTGAAACGAATTACAAACCGTTACCAGACACGGTTGAAGACACGATGAATCTAAGGAAAATGAAGGGTATCAGGTAAGTCCATATCTTCACAAACCACTACTTTTTCTTACTTCTCTGATAATAGGCTAGCTCTGGTATGATAGGTTTCAACGCGCTACCAAATTAACTTTAATTTAAGTAAGTTGTAGCTAACATCAGCTTAAGACGTTTTGTAACGTAAGCTAAGCGTTCACAATATTTTCAGTTTTACTTTTTGAAAACAGTTTTGTATACTTAATTGAGAAAAACCTTTCCAAAATGAAGTTAAAATGGTAATTTTAAGTTTTACATCACTTAACATCTGTGTGAATTAGTTTTCACGTTTGCTCTTTTTTCAGTTCCCTTGATTACAAAAGTGTAGACAAAGAAGAGAAGGAGGAGGCTGAACACACAGAGCTTGCTTAGCCCCTCAGGCTCAAGTTGATGAGACAGAGGTCTGGAACAACCAAAAGTGTCCTCTATAGAACCCTAGGTTTTTATCATAATTTTTTATTGATAAATATTGAAAGCTCTTATGTTTCACTGTGGCCTCTGGAACCCTTACTTAGGTTGCATACGACAGATTATTTCTCCATTCACTTACGCACATAATTTCCCTTCCGTGAACTCTCGACTATTGTTTAAGGTTTCAATAGGTATTAGGTACCATCATATGAAAGTTCACAGGAAGGGATTTCACAACCGTTTTCTAATCTATTTAGCTTCACCTATGAAATTTAAAGTTAAAAGAGCTTGTGTAATATTGAGTAGTTCCTTCCCATAAAACGCTTTACTTTCTTTGATATTTTTCACAGCTGAATGCTGTCATGTAGAAAAGTTCCTGATACCGTTGAATCGTTGATACTTTGACAATAAGCATTTCAATCTATTTGCAATATACCTTATGCATTGACATCACACTGACGTCATTTTGTAGGAAAACAATGGAGCACGTGGCCGTATGCAGTAGAAATCACCCGCGCGTATAGCAGACTACGTGCGTATTCGATTGGTTGACCCATGGAGCTACAACGGTTGACCAATCAGCTGTCTGCATTTGTAGGTTTAACTTGCAATGATACGAATTTTCCTCCAAACGAGGGAGTACCTTTTTGCTCTGTGAAGTCTTATGCATAAGGTCTTTAACACGTTCTTGAAAAAATGAGCTTATTGCGCATCTCTTCGACAACAAGGCCCTTTCTGAACCTCTCTAGGATATAACTTTGGGGGAAAATATATTTAACGGAGGAATTGATAAATCGAGTGGATGTTACAAACTTTAAAAAAAGCTAGCATGTTGTGGCTCAAGTACCTCAATCAGACTTCCGACTTCAGAATCTGGCATTGCATGGACTACATACTATATTGACAAGATAATCTTTGAAAAATGTAACTAAGAAATGGTTTTTGCCGTCTTTCGGTCCACATGTGTTTGGTTGTGTGGAGTCAGTCGATTGTCGAGTTCTTCAGAAAATCCAATCCATAACATCACAACTGCGCAATATCCTCGCATGACCTCAACTGCCTGTAAGTGAGGCATTGTGAACAAGCTTAAGTCCTTCTTCTTTGGCAAACTAATCGCAAGTACTGCTTGGACGCATCATAGGCCTATATGCCGGGACATAAGTTGTGTTTGGCACAATCACAAAGCTACACGAAATGCTACATGCAGCCTGGACTGGAATAACATAATACGGTATTAGAGAAAGAACACACATCTGAACAGAAAGTTTCGAAGGAGGCCCGAAAAAGCAAAAGGATATACGCATTAACCCGAACCCCATAAACTTGTTACTCAATTTCAATGATGGTGGTGTCACTTCTCAATCACTGAATTTTAGAAAGACAAGGTTCAACGAGGCGAAACGGCTCAAAGAGATAAAAAGAGTTTTCAGTAGGTAAATGTGATTATATGTTTTTATATAAAATAATCAATGACATGATGACAATCAGAAAAAATATATCTGATATATCTATCAGATTGTCTTGTCAACATTGAAATGTGGAAAAGTGAGAAGCACCATCTTTTCATAAGCATTCTGGTGTTACGAGAAACAATTTATTATGTTCCTTACATATCTTGAAGGAAGCTTAGCCCAAATCTTTTCGCTTGTACTCGTATAATGGTTTTTTTTTTAAGTTCAAATGCATTGTACGTATTTGAATAATATACTTTTAAGCTCAAGCTGATGTATTAAACGTTCTTAAATAATGCCTTTTTAATTTAAATGAATGTACTTAGACTTAACTTGAATGCTCAAATGTATACACATTCTTAAATTCTTAAATAATATTAAGTGCAAATGTATTGGATGTACTTGAATAATGGACTTCTAAGTTCAAATTTATGACACGTTATTGAATAATAGACTATCAAGTTCAAATTGATTACCTGTGCTAGAATAATAGGCTTTCAAATTCAAGTATATTACATGTGCTGGAAAAATAGACCTTCAAGTTCAAATGCATTGCATTGTTATTTTTGCACAAAAAACAAAATAAATGCTGGCAGAATTTCATACAAATGCAAGACAGATCTAAAGAGATCAACATAAATCGGAGATTGATAATTCAAGAATATTCAAACTGATCATAGCTAGAAAGCAGAGATAGCCAGTTGGCATTTCTGAGTGTCTCACTGTTCTATCAGTTTTCAACTAGAACAATTTGCATATTCCATTTAATAATCAGAATACTCAACGTACCAAGAGTGTTTTTTATGACCCATTCTTCGACTTGCGCCGTGAAGCGTAACTTAAGTTTAATGGTGCAATCGTATAAGAATTTTCGGCGGCTCCGCAAGGTGGTACTTTTGGTCAAAATCGTGTCATCGGTTCTGTCCTGCACAAAAGTGAAAAAGTGAAATGATATGTTCCAAAATGTTTCTCGAGTAGGTGGCCTGGACCATGGTCCTCCAGTCGTAAAACGCTGGCCCCGTGTGGGCATTGCCTTTCCGCAAACTTTCATGCTTGCGGAGGTTAGATTCTCCCATACGGCCCAAAGTCTTTGGCGCGCTTGGTGTGCTGTCGAGGTATGTAACTTTTCCTTCATAGTTAGAAAAGGGGTGTAGATAGAAAATTTAGTGCAAATTCATTTCATTGGATATGTTGTTTGACACACTTACAATGTTTGGTCATTTGTGTCTTACATGAGGCTACCGCAGCAACGCCGTCGGGAGCCAAAGATGCCATAGATTATCAAGAAGAAGTAAGTAGCGTGAGTTTTATAGCGTGCAGTGCCAGCCACACGTCAAGCTCATCGAAGGTGGTTGGCTGTAAGTGCTATGGTAGCCATGGGCAGGAACCTGGAAGTGACGTGACACCGACCAGTCACATACTATTGCTATGCAATTTTCAAGACTTTTGTAATAAACAGCGGAGTTAAACAATACTTTGCATCTATCAAAAGCCACCCACTGACAAGAACCTTCTCCAAATGTAATGATTGCACACCGGGAGTGTTTACCGGGAAGAGAATCCTTGCCCCCCCCTTCTCTCTCTTTTGACAAATGATCCAGGGTACACTTGTGGAGATAACCAGACTACTAAATACTAGAAAATTCATCCAGTTAGAAAATATTATCCTGTTGAAAATTTATTCCCACAAATTTTCATAATCTGCGCATTATTTACAGTCGTGCAACAAAACTGTCATGATGCGAGCAATTAAGTCCACATGCATGCATTATTTCCATTTTGTATGACCTAAAACATGCCCTGTTGCAAGTTTGGGGTTAGCGTTATGCATGGTATGCTCAGTGCTGGAATTCTCCAACAACCAAGCAAGATGACGTGAAGATTCAGTTGTTAGCGTCGTAAGTGCAGGAGACAATGTTACATTGAATGGAATGCTAAATAAGTACAACAGGTTTCTCTCACCCTGGCTTGTTCAGCGACGATCTAAAAGCAGTAAGAACATTCAGGAAGCCACCAAAGTTAGAATCATTTTGCACATGGATACATATACATGCAAGTTAACATTCACAGCAAGCAACACTTACAGTAAGACAATTCTTTACTGCTACTAATGCATCTTTAAAAGCCAGAAACAGAAACAACATCATTATCTTTAAACCATAGTCATACTTCTCAAAGGTCTTTTGTGTACTTGCGTATCTTCACGACACTGTCTTATAAATATTTCGACTTCATAACTGTAGGGAATGGAAATATCTAATGCTCCCCCACATTCCCCTTCCACTGTCCCCACCTTTTGTACACACGGTGTAACTAATTCTAAAATCGTATGTTCTATTCAACTTTACCCTTACAATATAGACTCTAAAAGCAACAGACAAGCAATCTTAAGCCTCTCTGGGAAAGTCAATCTTTGAAGTTAATTCTATGAGGTTATTACAACAGCAAAGCATGTTAGAAAGCAATTTCCCGGGCTATTTATTGTATTCCAAGCTACCTTCAATTGCTTAATTGCTACTAACCTTATTCTGAGCTCTCTCACCAGCAGATGTGATCCGCTGAATCCAGTTATCCATTTCAGCTAATGACTCTGCTGCCACTCCGATCTTCTGACCACTTGATGACTGAATGTAGAACATAAACGGCACAGGACCTCGTGGAACAGTTTCTGAAAGGAGACAAACATATATAGCAGACTTAAATGGTAATTTACAAAACTGAATGATTGAACACGCATCCTCAGAAGTCAAGGCAATATACCTCTGTAACTGAAGCTATGAAGATGGAAGTTACACGTATGGTTGTCATATTTTGTCCTCTGTGATACACATTTTTTAAATTTTAGGCACAAGTCACCTTTAAGCAATAATACCATTGAAGCTAGCAGGGAGGAGGCAGCAAAATGGTCATTGTTCTTGACAAGAACATAACAAATGAATTTCTTGGAGGATATTCTTCTTGGTCTGGTGTTGTAGTCTCATACTTACAAAACTTTATTGAATATCCTTAGCTAATGCACTGGCTTACAAATTATTTGAAAGACTGATCCCATCAGAAGAGACTTGTAAAAGGGTTTTCCAAAATTTCAGCATGAAACACTGGAATTGCACAGGGAGGTTCCTTGTCAGTGTGCTTGTCACAATCTACACGGACAAAATCAAATCTAACTCCCCTTGTTCAGTTACTAAAAATGTTGACAACATTGTCATATCCATAGATTTCTATGAATTCACACAATGGGGACTGCAGCAATTATAAGTCTTTTGTTTCATATGTTTCTGCTGAATGAGATCAAAAAAATTAACTTTTAAAATACAAATAACCTAAAGAGATGGTCTTTGAAAATACTAACATTAGACACTAACATTAGACACAGGAGGATCATTTCAGCAGCAGCACAGAAAAGCATCTTAAATTTTTCTGAACTTGACCATATCAGGCAAGTCATGTATTTTGGTGTGTGCACTGACAGTAAATGGAATTTTTGAACCATTTCCAGAATTCCACAGAAGGTTTACTATATTGTTTCATCTTGACTTTATACTGCACCATGTTTAAGAGTAGAAGTATGAATGAGAACGACTGTTTTCAAAGGTAAATTTTACTCCAAATTTTGTATCTTGTTCACATATGATACCACCACTTCTTGCTTGCCAAAGATCAGCAAAGACTTGGGACTTTTCTGAAACACTGTGCCAAAATTTTGAGAGTTGATTTAAATGCACCTTACAAATTAAGAGCACACAGCTCCAAAAAAGTGAATCTGAAAGATTAGCGCATGCATACAACTGACAAAAAATATGAAACACCCTCTTCAACTTAAAATATCTCCTTCTAAAGCCAGCTACAATTTGAGAAAAAAGGCAGTCACTAATTAATTTAAAACTGTGCATTTCAAAAATTCTTTCATGTATACAGTAGCTCTCTCTAGCCTGTAAGTGCCTTTGCAAATTGTAATCTAAGCTATGGGTACATATATTTTTTTTTTTTGGGGGGGGGGGCAGGTATGGGTATATATTTTTTTTGGGGGGGGATGGGCTTGTTTAAAATTATGCCACGTTTTAAGGTTTATTTCTTTTACCCT
>JAAAJZ020702641.1:0-11100 GCA_010015985.2 Actinopyga echinites | reverse complement strand
ATCGTAAGAGAAGTGAACGTGATCCCAGCCGTTTAAAGAATATCTACCTAGCAAGGAGAATCCATGATACTTGACCAAAAATCACGTTTCAGTTATAAAAGCCATAAACTGAGGTGGTCAGGCGCGGTTCTACGGGAGGCTGTAGCCCCCTCCCCCAAATTTTTGCTAGCCCCCCAAAAAATTGAAGAAACTTTTTGAAACACGAGATCTCAAAATAAAAAATGTCTGTATGCGTTTGATAAGGCCTGAGAAGTGCCATTTCCTGCAATCTGGGAGGCTTTTTTGGGGAAAAAATTTCTCGATACGCTACGCGCCAACTGATGGTGGTGCTCCGCTTACATGGTAAAACGTGAGTTAGCCCCCCACCCTCCGTAATGTCGATAGAAATGCGCCTGGAGGTGGTGACCAAATGAAGGTTCCGTCAGCCCCCCCCCCGTGTAAGGGTCAAATAAGACAATTTCACACATGGTAATAGAGGGTGGTCTGCCAACAGACAACCAGGGCTGCCATCATCTGATAGTGAAATACACGAAGGGCATTTCCTCCCCCCTCCACTCTCCCCAGATTTTCTTCTTACCTCTTTCCCCCACAGTCATTTGCAAGAAAAATATTCCACTCCCAATTAAATCAAACTTGGCTTTCAGAAGGCCATGATTATGGAAACACTCCCTATTTTTCTTAAGTGTTTTCGACTCGAAGTGAGAGTCGTTTCCTAAAGATCAGGATTACCAAGATGATTTTAAAGTGCATTATTTCGGTCTGCTTGGCCAATAGCACCAACCAAATATATTTAGACCTAACCGATCAGTCCTAAATCTCGTTGTGACTGTGCTTTCAGTGGCGGATCCGGGGGGAGGGGGCAACAGGCGCGCCCCCTCTATTAGCGCCTAAGAAGTTTTAAAAATGAGGAAAAACGAAGATAGAGAAGGGAAACGACGGAAGAAAGACGGTATGATGTATTAGGTCGGAAACACCCAAGGTGGTTGCCCAGTCAGTCCAGAGGAGAAGCAGATCTTCATCTCATCATGCCTCCCCTCTCCAATAGACGACGAATCCTCATTGTTGGTCGCTACAGTTGCAACTACCGTACGCAACATTATTTCTGATAAAGTTTAATGCTCATAATTTCTCACAAACTAGGATGTCTCGAAGTGGTCGGAACTGTTGAATTACGTCGACCCTCTTCAAATAGATTTAACTAGAGTCCCTTTATCCCCATGGAGGAACCCTAGATTAGACCTATCAGTTTACATATAAGGTCCTCTGGTTGATAATTTCGGGAATCGCGGAGGCTATTCATAACTTCATGTTTGATGGTACCGCGATCAAAGTTTTGGCTCTTATCAAAACGATTAGTGAAATGACACAAAATAAGAAATGTTGACACCACCCACTAGCATTATCAACAGTGGAAATTTACATAATGTTACACTGGCTGGTAAAGGAGATTCCTTTGCTATTTCCAACTTTGACAATGAATTAACTTTTTCATCACTTTTTACTCAAGTTTCGAAATATATTTCACCATCCTTTATCTCACAAAAAATTGTCGTGTAATTTTCTTTACAAAAATGTAATTATTCAAGTGCAAATGAGCTACTTAAAAAGATGAAGAAGTGCCACCATTTCTCATCTGAGCCCCCTCCTGAGAGCAAAATTTTCTCAAAGGGAACACCCTCCCCTTAGATCCCTCCCCCAGGACGGCGATCCATCGGCGCCCCCCACATTACAAAATCCTTGATACGCCACTGGAATTCCCTCTTTTTCTCTCTTTTCTCATTGGGTCCTTCATCATTAAGACGCTTCCCAGAGCATTCTTGATCTTTTCTCAAATTAAAAAAACATAGTTCATAAATTCCTGTAGGTTTTCGAAATAACGTAAGTTACGTATTGTCGATGTTCACGCTTGACGTTGACATTTGTTATCTGTGATTAAGGCTATGGCTTTTTGGCCGTTGTTATGTAGCATTGGTTACCAGCGTCCATTTTCCGTGTTTCTGATTAGACTAAGCCCTGAGCTAGGCCTTTGATAAGTTAGGTTTTCTTTCTCGGGGAAATGAATAACCATAAAATCAGTCTTGGTTTTCCTCGAAAGAAATCCAGAAGTTTTGGATTATCCCATCCATAATCATTTCTTGGGTACTCCCACAAAAAACATTTTTTAAAACAATGGGAAGAAATACAATACTTACCTCTTTTTTTCTTTTTCATTTTGTGTGTGTGCGTGTGTGTATGGGTGTGTGTGTGTGTGTGTATAATTAGTTGTGTTTAGTCTCGATTCTGTAATTTTAATTTCATCACGTCTGAAGCAAGGAGAAATTATATTCCGTGTAACACATAACACTTCTAAGAAATATGAACGGAAATTTTGTTGTTGAGTAGTTCGGTATTCGAATAGCTCCTTAAATAAAAATTTCAGTGTAACAGATTAGATCCACCGTCCACTCCATCCCCTTTCTACAGTCCCGTAACTTTCGATATGTAATTGCACTTCCCATTTCTGACACACGCCACCAATTTTAGTCACCCTGGCAACCTTCTTGGGCGTCTTTCCTTTCTGCAGCTTCTATTGTTTGCTTAAAAAATCAATTAACATCACAAAAGGCCGGGTTTTAATGCAGCAGGGCGTTGGAAGAGACAAGTTGTAAGAGAGGGCCTTCTTAATGAAAGGGAGACTATTATTTACATTGGACTGGAGCTCCTGAGCGTCATTTAACCAGAATTCTAATAACACGGTAGTAGCAGTAGTAGCATCTTTTAAGTAACGCAAAATTGGATAACGTGTTAAATAACTCTTGTTCTCACTGTACACTGTACTACAGTATACAGTATAGCATGGTTTAAAGATAAAAATTTCTAGCAAAGGAGATACTTATTTCGGAATATTTAAAGGAATTATCATTTTGCCTGAACAGAAACTTGAGTTATTTTTTCGAGAGAAAAATTGACGGAAACCTAACATGAAATCAACATCGAATTAAACATTTCGATCGGAGTGAAGAGTTTTTGGTAGAAGGAGGAAGTCGTCCAGCCGGAATATTACGTCACAGATAGCAGGCTGTTGGGTCTTGTGCAACCGCCATGAAATTTTCACACTCTGCTTTTACTTTACTCATACTTAATTTTCTACATTTAGACAATTTCGTAAATTCACAAGGTAAGTTTTCAATATCATTGTCAACATAGTACTGAACATAGTACCCGAGGTGACATGGCTCCAGATACATTTTTACATAAATTTGCATTTAACTCGGTGATATAGGACAACTTGCCCTTTAACTGTGTAATAAAAGCACTAATGCAAAGTCTTCAGGGTTTCATGACAAATAGGCATGCAGGAACATGCTTGACGCATTACAAAATGTTAAGAAGTCTCACAAAACTTCAAGCAAAGTAGGCTAAGTCATGTCGACCGAACTTACTTTTTCATAATGTTGTTTTCATTATGATTTCAACAATCGTTTTTTTTTTTCTATTCAATTAAAGGGAGAGGGGAACATGATTTCAAGGCTGGTCAACAGTACATGATATAGTTATTGCAGGTTCATGCTTGTCTGATTTTTGAGTTCGACTTGAAAAGACTTGTACGTATCACGCCAATACAAAACAAAACTCTCTATGGGGGAGTAATTGTAAATTTTACATCTTATAGTAACTTGAAGGGTAACTCTGCAGTGTGACGGTAAAAAGCGGCCTCAAATGTGAAAGGTGTATCAGACATCTATCTAAATTGAAACTTTATAGGTAGCATACTGTATTCATATCACATGGACAGGGATTAAATGGGGAAATCGTAGAATTAAAGTGAAACGTATTTACGAAGGGAAAATCAGCGTATAAACAATATCAACATTTTTTCTACTGTAATTTCGAACATCTGACCATTAAATGCTATTTTACTTTTTAGAAACTCGGAAAAACGATAACGACAGTCATTGTTAAGCTCACCCATTCATAACTTGAATACCAAGAAACTCATTCCCTAATTAAGTGACCATGCCTTAGACCTCTTACACTTTAAAAACACTTTGGTCAAATTAACCAATGACTGAGTCAACTATGCACCGAACCAAAACTGGTCAAATAGTTTGTTAATCTATTGTCAAATTTGACCACTTATTGGTCAAATGTGACCACTTAGGCCTATTGGTCAAATTTGACCATAGTTTAGTCAGACTATCTGACCAATTTTGGTTCGGTGCATGGGTGACCCAGTCATTGGTAAATTTGACCAAAGTGTTTTAGAGTGTATTGGAGCTGTTAGTTAGGCTATTTGAATTGGTACTCCCTACGAGTTTAATTTGCAGAATCCTACATTGGACAATTGCGCCCCAGCCCCACCCAATCTTACCCCTGTAATCTACGGCTTAAAAACTTCTTTCAAAGATTATTTATATTACAGGCTTGGGGTGGGAGTGTTATTTGAAAGTTCGTTTACTGTAGGGTGAATGCAACACTTTTTTCTACCTGAATAATTGTGAACAAAAATAAAATAGAAAAGCAGTATCGTGATACAGCTTGAAATACGCTTTAAGATCAGATCGGCCTATTTTTTCGTCAATCCAGTAGATCATTTTGAATAGTACAAGTAAGGGTATTCCCCTGTCTCTCCCGGATTATTAAATCCGTATTATACTGCACATTATACTTTTTAATACAATTTAGCTCTCAAACATTGAACTGTGGGCCCAAATTAGGTACGGTACATATGCTTATAATACTTAAATTAAAGAAGTATTCATGTGAACCTAAAGACGATGGTCCGTAAGTAACACTGTAATAAGGACAGGACAAAATTTTAAAGAAAAATCGGAATTATGAAGGGAGCACATTGCATGCCCCTGAAGATTCCATTGGGTCTACGTTTTTGCATTTTCGTGAAAGAATTTGAGATTCAGTTGAACGGGTTTTCGTGAGCTCATCTTGGGTAACATTGTCAATAGACGTGGAAAGAAAGCTGGCCGGGCCGTATCTTGCCTGCGTGCCGAAAACTTACATACAGCAGTAGAATTGAGATTTCTTTGGATTGCGTTATCCTTAACAAAGTAGCAAACCTTGTCATGACTGCTCATGACTTAATGATAAAAGACATATTGCTAAAAGAACGATGGCAAACTTTATGTTCTCTGACTAGACCAGGCCCGTAACCAAGGGGGGGGGGATTTGGGGCCAGGCCCCCCTCTGCTCCTTGGCTTGGCCCCCCTGCTCTGCAGGCATGCACCTCAAAAAATTTTGCAATAAAATTTTATCATGCAGTCAAGGAGAACATGAGGTCCCTTTTAGGCAGAAAAAGAAGGAAAATGTTGCACCATTTTGCATCTGAGCCCCTTGAAATGAGCAAAAATTTCTCAAAGGGGAGGGGAAAATCCCCTCCCCTCAGACCCCACCCCTTTTACGTATACACGTACTGATTGCAGTTGGTTACGTATGAACCATCAAATTATATGACATGTAGGCTACACTGAAACCTTAAATTGTCAAAACGGAGAGGCCCCCCTGAGTTCGATTTGGCCCCCTGCTCTCCAAGTCTGGTTACGGGCTTGACGCAATTACGGACCTTTACGGAACAATTGTTGCTTAGAGAATGTTTGCATTAAAGTGTAACGCCTAATTTCTGTTAAAACGATCTCTTGCAGATTCATGTTACTATACTCTGTTTTAACGATTTCTTGCAGATTCATGTAACTATAATATTACCGAAAACGGAACTGTCATCACATCCCCCAACTACCCTGAAAATTACAGAAACTTTGAAAAATGTGTCTATCATGTTCATAGTGGCGAAGGGAAAGTAGTTGAGTTAACCTTCATAACTCTTGACGTAGAAAACGATGATAACTGTTTAAAAGATCGCCTAACAGTAAGTGAGAATCACCTCTTGCAGTAATGGCACTCACGTGGAGCACTAGTGACACTCACACGTTGAGCACTAGTGCCACGCAAGTGGAGCAGTAATAGCACTCACGGGGAGTCGTTTTGAATTAAGTGGTGTGTGTGTATCGACTGTGAAAATTAAACATTCTGTTATCTTGCGTGTAAAATGATGATTACATATTTCAATACTTCAAACTGTTCAGCCAAAAAGCAAAACTCGTGAAATTATATGAAAGATAATGTTCTGAAGAATTAATGTAACTTTTCATTGAGCAGAGTATTTGTGTTTTTCCATTAATTATGTGTATGTAGTACGTACTATATATCTCATATCACATGCTGCCTTACTGCGGCGTCTTTGCTTGTTCCCTTAGAAATGTACATTCCTAGAAGACACTAAAATATATTATTTCTTTTCTCAGATATACGATGGATCGTTGCCTTCCTCGGTTGTATTGACGAAGTTGTGTGGCTCTAAATTACAATCTCTGGTTATACCTACAAAAAGCCAGGACTTGATGATTGTTTTCAAAACAAATAATATTGTAACTCAATCAGGTTTCAGCGCTCGAGTTAACTTCGTACTTGGTTCGTATATTCTAATTCTTAATATGCAAATAACTCAATTGTCAATGACTTAAGTTTCGTATGTGGACACGTCCATAGCGATTGTCCAACTTGTCAAGACTTTGCTCTGCCTTTGGACCAAGTTTTCCCACTGTTAATGTAGTTTGAAATGCGAATCAATTTAGCAAATGAATTCACTAATTCATTAATTGATCAATGAAATGACTAATAATTGCTTTCGGAAAGCCATCAGTGAGTTATTGATTGATTAGTGATTAGTTAAATTGCTTTCATAAATAATTATTCCTCTAATTAATTCTAAGTTCCTTAAATCGCCTACATACCAGTCCACGTTATTATGGATATATAAGCACAGCCGAATTTTTCTTTACAGCCCCTTGTCCGTTTTGCTCAGTTCCTGACCGATACCATCATAACTGTCCAAGTCATGCATCTCCACCTTCCCCTTTTCAACAAATACAACTAAACCTCTTGCCACCGGCGGAATTCTTACAGTGTCGTATATTAACAGGACAAAATGTGACACCATCATATTACGGTGATTACTACTGGATGATTGCCAATTGTCCAGACGGTACCAACACGATCCTGGCTAGCCAATGTAACAGGGAAGACAGGAACAGTCACATCAACCAAGATATCTACATTCCCCCAGTCTATCATCCGACGTTGAAAGTCTTATTCAGAAATCAGTTTTGCGCAATATGTAACGGTTACTCCCCAGACGAGCTCAATAAAATGATCGTATACACAATATGTGACACTTGCAAGTTAACTTACGAATTTGAAGATGGTGACGTCCTCGAGGCACCATCTTCTGATTGCATAGTACATCCCAGCTTTGCCATTCTGCAGGAATGCGATCCTTTTAACTATAACAAAGACGTTGAATGTCCTTCCTTTACAAAACCAAAGCAAGTCTCTCAAATATTTCAGATAGTTTCAACACAATCTCCTTCATCTCTAACGTGTCTCGATGATGAAATCATTTTCGGAAAAAAATGTGTCAAAATAAAATCTTCCTGTAGCGGTAATTTCCAACAAAACTTTCTTGTTTTGTATTTAGACAATAAGAAGTACAGTATGTGCAATTATCTTAGGCAAAGGTCGACAGTTTGCCTGTTTCAACACTTGAAAAACTTTCAGATGGATTCACTACAACACCTGACATTAAATGATCCAGAGTCTGAAATGATCCTACACAATTTGACTGAATTTTCCCTTCCATGGATAAATGCCGATCCACTCGAATGGTTAGAATATTTAAGAGGAAACAGTTCTGTGCTTGAAATCCCAAAGAACGTTACCTCCAAATTCAAGTGGAGAGAAAATGTGTTGACTGCATTGCAAAATGTTGTGAAAGTTGGAGGACCTAATTGGACTGCGACAGACAATTGTTTCTTGAAAACGGTGGAATTGATCGAAATATGTAAAGCAGACTTGCAGCAAGATATTAGAAAATGTAACGGGGTGATACAAGAAGCAGAATATGATGAAGACGAAGAAGCTGTGACTGACTTTCGTAAGAACGAGGAAATCAAAGAAATACTCTGGTATCGATTAACAACTACGATGCATTTGTCGCCGGAACCAGCATTAGAGAGGAAACTGGTGTTCTGCATGTCTGACGGTGACAATAATGAAAATAATAGGAGTAGCAACCTTTTCAGCGACATTTGGTGCGGCATTGCAGTAACCTTTCTTTTCGCTACTTTTTGCATCTACGTGTCACTTGCATCTCTTCGAAACACGTTTGGTATTGTCGTTATGATATTTGTTGCATCGTTAGCTATAGGTATCATTCTCTTACAATTTATTAACCCGTACATAATAGATATCCCATGGTTCTGCTCACTGATGGCTATATTTGCACACTGGCTTTGGATATCTGTGTTCTGTTGGATGACTGTTCTAGCCTTTGATTTACATAACACCTTCGTTGCGACCAAGCTGCAAGTCCTAAGTAAGATTGACCGAAAGCTTCTAATGGCTTACATGAGTTTCGGGTGGGGTTTTCCCTTCATTGTGGTATCCATATGTATTATTCTCTGGACCTTTACAAAGGTTCCTATCAGTTATGGATCCAAGTCAGGAGAAGAATGTTGGATCTACGATAGTACAGCCGCCTTCTGTGCAGTAAGCGGGCCATTAATCCTCTGTATGTTGGCCAACTTCATCTTCTTCGTCCTAATAGTTAGGGGAATTCTAAAAAATCGATCAATTACCAAAGACATGAAATGCAGCACCAAAGGTTCAAGACGAAACGCATCTCGAGGAAGAATCATGGTTCCTGAACTGGTTGTGTGCATCAAGGTAGGCACAGCTTTTGGTTATTGTCGTTTACAAGTTATTGGCGGGAAAGAGGAGAGAACAATTTGTCTTGCTTTACACTACCACAGTTTATCGTAGCAAGGGACAAATTCTGTTCAGTTCAAATTCTGAGTTTATAATAAAATTTTGGGTACTGAAATAAAGCAGCTAACGGTCTTCAAATGACATTTTATGTGCACGTAACAGACCACCAAAACCATGATGTTGACCAATTTTTGTAATCTCGTAACTCAGACTGGGGACCGGTCAATTTGCTGATGCAAGGGGTGTAAGTGGGGGGATGGATGAAGGTGGGATGTCATGGGGCTTCCTAATCCATGCACACAACCTGTCCTACTGGATGAAGAGTGATGTGAGGGAAAAGGGTCTGTTTTGTATTGAGGTTGAGCAGGTGAGTTAGCAGATTGAGGCTTGTACAAAAGACACGTTAACGATGGCTTCTACTATAACAATTCAAATGCTATTCTCATTTCTATCCACTATATATTTACATTTGATACAAGCAGCCTGTCAGAGGAATGCGATACGGGTTATGTTTACAAACTCTTCTAGACAGAGCGGAAAAAGTGTCTTACGCTCACGAGGCTGCTGAACGAAACTCCCATTCATAAAGAAAACTTGTTGCTTTGTCGGGCAATAGTGTCTCTGATAGTGGAAACTTGAGAATAAAATCTCAGACCGTTCTCAACTGTGAGTAGTCTCAAACTTATTCTGATTATAGAAAGAAACACTTGGGAAAATTGCAAGGTTTTCCATAATCAGTGACCCTCGAAAGCCAATTTCTTTTGATTTCGGTCAATTTGATGATAGGCAGGTGGATTATGGGATAGGAGGATGGATGATCAGTTATTTGTGCTGCATGGTCGTCGGAACAATAATTCCACAATAGACGAAGTATGAGACAAATGCCTGGAAGGTGCCCACGCTGACATCTGGCACTCACATAAAGTAACCAAATTTACTGGCTGTTCTGAACATTAACTAATTGATATTGCACAAACTGAGTCTTTAAAAAAAAAAATTCATTGGAGAGGATCCCTCCAATCCCCTTAGACCTCCCACATAACAATTCCACTTAACCTACCAAGGAGGATTTAATAGGAATACATGTATCTGATAACTATGTGTGCAATCTACAATAAAAGATGTTTCTCTACTGATGTTCCTATCACAGTCTTCACTTGCATGCAGCAAAAAAATTTTACATCTCAAGAAGATACTCTTACCTCCAAGAAATCCCCTGCATTTTTCTGGATGAGATTTAGTGAGAACAAGAAACTGAGGTGAGTCAAGGTTTTCTTTGTCTCAGTTGATACTGCCATTTGGCGCTGTACCTCATCAAAGAAGGCTTGTACACAGTGCAACTGAGCATGTGCCTAACCATGAAGAAGAAAAACATAATACTGATTTCTCAATCAGGCATGAAATATTCCTTAACCACTTGTAATTCTATCCTTTAACTAATCTACACAACATCTGATAACACTCTAAACATCCACCCTACATAAATCCATCTCATTTTAGATCATCCTCCCATCCTCCTACAACATTTCAAAAGACAGGAAATGAAATACTGTTGCACATCCTGAATAAATTACATCCGTCTACTAAAGAGTCAACATTTTCTTAAAAAGCGAAGTGATCTGTTGGTCCTGAAGCAGGATTTAAAGATACTCTTGCTTGTCTGTAATAACATTATCAGGACATTAAAGGGGAGTCCTTGCAGGGAAAGGTAGATTTAGTGTCTGTTAAACTAATATTCCAAAAATAACACAAAATGACTGCATACTCCTCTTAACTTTACATGTAAACTATCATTCAGAGAATGATAAGGGGTGGATTTTAGACATCTCCTAAACTTTAAAAAAATGTTGCAAAAAGTTGAAATAGCATTCCACTATCTATCTGTACAGGCATGATATCATGAACACTGTTTTGGGATAAAAATCACACAGTAAGACTTTTTTGAGGGCAATTATTTCCTTCCAAAATTCAAAAACTGAGTGTGTCTGATAATCAATCTGCCTCTCCTACTCTCCTGGAGAGGCTGTTCCTTATACTAAAATGGTCTGGCCAAAAATTTAACTTGTCATTAAGTATGTACATCTACCACTCTGATGGAATCTGCATTCAATTAAGTGTAGTTGTCAGTACACAAGCAGTTGAAGTTATCCCATTTACTACCAGAAGTGAACTTGAAGCAAGCAGGAGTGATGTCATCTTCCTACAGGCTTAAACTGCGTTATGTTTTTTTTTTTTTTTTTTGAAAATTCAGGCACAGTATAACCCTTCAGCATCTGACATTAT
>JAAAJZ020701539.1:0-11102 GCA_010015985.2 Actinopyga echinites | reverse complement strand
AACAGTATGACAGATACGGTATGTTATCTTTCCTCGCCAGCGTATTCCAAAATTGCAAAATAGTCGCGCACTACAATATTATGCACAATATTATGCACAATTCCATAAACAATGTATTATTGTGTAGACCTACTAATTTTGATTCCCAGATACAAGTAAATCGAATCTAAAAGTGTTTAGTTGCAATTTTTTTTTAGGGAAGGACCCTCAAACCATGTCGAGGCATTAAATCTTCAGCGCTCGCAGATATGGGCGTCACTCTCACAAAGTGACCCGGGCTCGTAGCTAAGTTGTTGAAGGCCCCTGGACAAAGTTTTCTTAGTTTATGTCGTATATGTTCTGATTTTTATGAACAATTTTGCATGTAAACTGACATGAATTAATCCAAAAATGCTTTGAAAGGACAATTTTTTATCGGCGCGCTTCGCGCGCAGCTCTTGTGTATCAGTACTGTATATAGTTACCTATTTCAAACTTTTTCATGTAGTACAGCTGGGATAAAATAATTGCTTGAAATAACAAAGAAATTCCCATCATGATTGCCCTTCCCTCCCAAGAAATCCCAAATTAATTATCGTTCAGTCGGTTTATTACTGATACTATAGCGCTGATTTAGCGGTTTTATGAACAGTTTTGAATGTAAAATGACGGCGGAAATTGTTACTTTTCTGTGCGCTGCGCAATCTGTTCAAAGATTAGTTCCTGTAACAGCTTGGGTGAAGTGATCTTTCCACCAAGAAACCTACACCATCATCTCTCCTCCCCTCTATAGAAAGCTAACCTGCTGTCAGTTAGTCGGAGTTAAGTTCTTCAAAAATGTACCAATCCATATTATAATGTACAAATCCATATTAATTTAAAGAAGGTGAAATGTATCTTTCTTATGCCCGTAATTTCGGTAACACCCAAGATCGTCGGGGTTTCTCCACTGGACTCCCAGTGATAGTTTGCCCCCTGGACCCCATCAGGGATCCTAAGGCGGGTCCATTGACCCCACACCGTTTCTCGTACCCGTGGTGCCTTCGGTGCCATTTGGTCAGTCGACCATGCATTCATTGATCCGCCCCTGTTAAGAATCTTGGCTAAACCACTGAAGCTTAGCCCCCCCCTTTTGTAAAATCCTGGTATCCCACAACTTTTGGGGGATGCTGCCATTGACTTTTACATTTTTCACAGTAATTTTTGTCCCAAGAGCCTTTTATGCCTCCCCCCTCACTTCCTCAAAAAATTCACCCATGCACTGCTCCATAGTGTAGCTTCACATGTGATGAAATGTTTTGGTTACTTTTAAAATCGTCTTTAAAACTGCAAAAGTCTGATGCACTCGTTCTGTGAATACGTTCAATGAGAAACTGAGTACGCCTTTTAAAGAACCAAGTAACCAAGTTCAAAACAGTATGAAGAAAAATGGCGCCGGCAAATTAAACATTGGCCATCGATGTGAAACGTACGTAACCATGTCCGTTCATTGAAACTTCGCTTTTGAGAGAAAATGTAAGTGTTATAATTTAAACTTGTAACATTTTGAGAGCCTAGCAAAGATGATAGATTCTAAATGAAACCATATCAAAAATAAATGCGTGTCTGGACTATTCTTTTACTACTCAAATATTGCAACAAGCTATATTGACACTGTGAACGTCACGGATTGCGATTGGCGTGTAAACAATTGCATTACTGTGGATACAAAAATATGTTTTCACACGCAATGTGAATGTATGACGTAACATCTGAACTGTCTCAATGTTGCTTTCGCAATGAATGTATTCAAATGAATGAATAGATTTTGAAGAATGATGAAGAATGATGAAGATGATTTGAAGAATGAGTGGGTCACTTCAACTGCTACTGTGGAGAATTGGGCGAACTTATTTTTGTTCCATTTCCAAGGTTCAGCTCTGATATTTAGACAACAACGACAAGACATGAAGACTTGACTTTCAGAATTTCTTTTTCTATTGCATTAATAGGAGATTTATTGAAAATTAAACGTAACGTTGGCCTGTACAAATAGCTGTATGTTAATGAAAATCATTATGTTTTGCAAGTGTGGGATTTGGTGATAGTAAACATTAGCTTCATTTATTAAATTTTTTCCTTCTTTTATTAATTTGAGGCCCTGCTTCGTTTGCTCTGTCAGTGTGGAAAATTGTGTTTTTTCGTACCTTATAATTCTTTGTGTACCTATTTTCGTGCCAAAAATATACCAACAATTTATTCGCGTAACACAGCCATGCCGAGTGACTGCGAAACATTGAACATCATACGGTCTCTTCGACGAGGTAACACTGTAAAATTACTTCTGCCCATCTTTGTTCAGTCTCTATAAGATTCTTTGTTGGAGGTGCAGGATTAATGTATGTGGATTTTCTACATGGTTTCTGTAACTTTGAAAGTTGGTTTCAATGAACCCAGCCAAGCAAAAAGAAAGAAAAATATGATTTCACAGCCATTTGCACGTCAAGGGTGAAGCCGTAATTCGACCAACGACCCGAACGTTGACGCCGTTCCGTTTCACTGCAAAAATCAGTGTAGATTAGATTCATTTTAGAGTTGACATTTTGCAGTTACTTGTGATTGACGACCGTATCTGGCTGCGTGAAGTGACTGTCTGTTTGGAGATGGGAGCCATCAGTCACTGTAGCTGCTGGTGTCAGCTCACTCAGGCATGAGACAACAACATACAACGACTTCCTCGTAACAAAGGCAACTATAACTGTTACGTAGTGTGTCAGTCAGTATACGAATCTATTTAACATTTCCGGTGTTATACAGAGAGTATTGTACTACACAAGCAGGGCTTCAATGTAAAATGTCAGAAATTTCAATATCGGATTATTTCAGAAAGAGTAATATAGGCTTATTCGTTGGATAAAGCTGTTACCAATGTTTTAATCCAGCCTGGGAGTGGATAAATTAAAAGTAGTGAAACATATCTTATAAAATATACCATTCAGTTCAAGGACAAAATGAAACGTCACTTTTAAATCAAGGAATTAACTTCTTGGCTTTCTTATCATCCGAACGAAAATTTCTAAATTTAGAAATTTCATTTTATGTGCAAGAAATGCCCCTTAAAGGTTAGTACTATTTTGTTCTGACTTTCAAAGTTCTTAAATTCAGACAATGACATTAGTAGAATGGTGTTATAAAAATTCATGAATTTTTTTCATTCAAAAAATGCATATTGCCTTTTCACAATTTGTTAGAAGTTGTAAATACAGCACGTACTTTCTTGCCATCAACTCTTTCCTGAAACCATGCATGTTCTTGGGTTTTTTTATTATTATTATTATTTTATTTAGACGTGTTTATTTTAAAAGACTAGATAAAACATGACATATAAGAACTGTTGGCTTTATGAAAAAAAAAACTATTAAGAATGTGAAGGAAGAAGCAAAGCTAACCAGAAGCTGATGTGTGTCCTCATTAGGGTATGAAACGGAAGCCTTGGACGGGGGATGCACCTCCTTCCCACCCTCTCCCAATTGGGCAGACAAGTCGCTCCTTTTCGGTCAGAGTTGGCCCATTGGAGCACTACTCGTAATTAAAACTTTCGTGCAAAGATCCGCAGCCCCCTAACTGAAAGTACTCTCGTACGACTTTGTATGTCCTCTTCCCCTTGTAACCTTTGATAATTTTTTTTTCTTAATTTTAACCAGGGAGCTTTCATGCCGTAACCAGTCAAAGTATCATCAATTGTAAAGAAAAAAACAGAATTGTAAATGAAAGTGTGCTTTAAAAATGTTCGAGTTTACCGTTCAGAAACTAAGGGATAGGCTATAGCGTATCCAATAAATGGAATAAAATAAAAGAAAGAGAAAAAATACCGTAAAGCTAACAGAAGAGCACACCCCATAGCCTATCTGTATTTGGTATTTCCTGTCCCCATTCAGGTGGATTTTGTTTTCTTCTGTTCGGCCGTAATTTTAGAGAAAAAAGTGAAAAAAAAATCACTTTTATGAGGAAAATCATACATTCCTTAGAAAGCCGTACAGGCCTAAATAAAACCCCCAAAGTCGGAATAAAGCTAATAAAATATCAAGAAATCCATACCGTTGTTGTCCCCTTTTGCCACACGCAAGAACCCATATTAACCAGTTAACCCGAATCTCGCAATCCCTAAAAACAAACCGCAGTTTTTGAAAAGAACGAAGATGGACAAATAATTTTCCTTTCAACTAGACTATAAAAATATTTTATCAGTGATATTCAATTTCAAAGATTATTTGCTGTTTTCCTCCCATTGAGGAATATATGAGATGAACGAATAACTGTTTGCTTCCTTAAAAACCCATTCCAAAAGATGCGCGAAGGCCAAAGGGTTTGGGCGATTTGCGAGACATCCCGGCGAGGAATCCAGCAGCTGTTCCCATATAATAGCCTTGCTGAAACAATAACTTAAGGCTTTTTCATTTAAGTTAGTGTCACGTCGATGTATTTACACTCTACAAACATTCCAAATCACATTGGTATCATTCTTGAGCGACAAACCTGTAGGTATATCAATATGGAGGCGATTACGACCAATCAAGAAACGGAGTGTCAAAGAAAAGATCATCAACGAAAACAGAGGATGTGGAGCTCATCTTCCTGGTAGGCCCGTCTTTCTTTCTTGTTATGTAAGAGAAAAATCCTTTCAGACCGAAGTGGGGTGCAAGTAACAGTTCTTTTAGGCCTAAAAGGGGTACCGTTAGTGGCGAGTAGGGAGTAGCTCCCTGGTAACAGCTATAGCATTGTTTTACTTCACACAACTAGGTCTGTCTCTATACGCATTTGCGAAAATTCACAATAACATCTCCAGGTACGAACTTCACTTCAAATAAATCTCCATTTTCACATGAGGTCAATTTATTGATACCTTAGCATAGACAAGGAACTTAGTTATATTAAACACTCAGCCACCTTCACCAAACGTTAATCCCTTAAAGGGACTAAGCAGTCGTCCCAACTTTATTTTGAAAAAATCGTCAAAATCTTGCAATTCTCCTTCCATTTTTTATTTTTCATGATGTTTCTGAACATCAGTACTTCATAAGGAAGGTGTTATGCTGCAAAATTAAGAAATTCGACGACAAAAATGATATCACATGATTGAAAAGAGCCATTCATGAAATAGCATAGAGGGGTATGCTAATTAAGTTTGGGGTGACTGCCTTTATAAAAAGGTCGGTAGGATAAATTTGGAAACGATAAATACTCTTCAATCAAGGACAAGCATTCATCGTTTATTTGAATTTGTCTCATATTAATATGCTTACAAATTTCTCTTTTTCAGAAGAATAAACACAGAATTTAACTCTTTGTTACAAAAAATTAACGCTACTTGGTAAATGTTTTACTTTATTGATTTATAGTTTTTCTACTAGTTTAGTTACATACTAAATAATTTATTGAAGATTTATCGGCAAAACGTTGTAGTGTTTGAAAAAAAATGTTGTGAAAATCTCTTGTTTTGTGAAAATGAAGACTTCACTTCATTCCAAGCATCCGCCACTAGAAATATTAAATTTTGACCCTTTGCGAATTTTTGTATCTTCATATTAAATTAAAGGTAATGTGCATGGTAAGGGTGGTCACCAGGGCAGAGCTTGAAGGAGACCCAGTCCATACAGACGGAAATTCCTGTTTCGAACCAATAGTTTCATAATCAGTGACAGCTATACACGATGCCCTGTCTGATTTTCTTCCGTAAGAATCGGGGACCCCCCCTTAAATTTGGAGGCTCGGGCCAACTTCCCCCACCCACCACCACCACCACCACCACCCATCCTGGCCTGATGTTCACAATAAAATATTACAGTAAACATTTCTGACACATGTTAATATTCTAATTAAGATTAGTACAATACACAATCAAACTGAACTCTTTTCTATAAAATTTCGAATCTCAGAAAGGAAATCTTAAAAGGTTTGTGTGTATGTCGCAGCTAAAAGGAAAAATTTTCTCCATTTTGTTCGTTAGTTTTACTTCTTGGATTTTTTACTTTATCGTTAACTTCCATGATTCAAGAACATGAAGAACGAAATTCCTGTTTGTCTCGTTGAACAAAAAATAACATGACACGAAAAAAAAAATTGATTCTCTTTTTCTTCGCAAATTTGCTCGGAAAATATTAGAAGACTTACAAAATACGTAACCGATAAGGTATGGCTGGACTAATATGTAAGACAAAGGATTTAATTGTTTTGGGACAGTAAATTATAGAACAGATAGATAGTAACCTCGTAAACAAATTTAACTGCGATATAATAAGATGTTACGAGGTACAATTACAGCTTGTGTTCAATGTTTGAAACACTTATGGGATTACGAGGAATTGATTCGATTGTCAATAGTTGTAAGAGCTCTGAAATAAATGTTTCTATTTGTTTAAATCGAAAAGTCTAAGTTCATTGCAATATGTCAACACATTTTCATACTAATCGCGTTTGTAAATAAATATTCCCAGACCGTTAAAATTTTACAGTTTATTGCTTAATGTAGAGACAAAGAAACTTGATAAAGGCTAAAATTCTGGAAGTTTTGAATGTATTGGGGATTTAAAACATCGTTCCTCTTTTTTGTTTAAAAAATGAACAAAAAGGCAAATGGTTGTTTAATCTTCCTTCTTGGACATGTGGGTATGGTACACGTACACGCCATTAGTGAACTTTTCGTTCCATAGATGTGAGTGGCCTATTAGCCTAATGTCCAGCCTGAGTGTATATGAAGACTGAAAAGCCATTTGTCTTATTTTATATATTTTTCTGAATGAAAAAGGTCAAATTTAACCTTCACTTTTATCCAGTCCCCCGCCTTCACGTCCAAAATATTATTTCGAATGACTGAATAATCATTAATGGGATTTGACTTTTGCAAAGTCCCTGAACCGTTTTAAAAACGATTTTAAACAAATTATTTTTAAATAGCTATATATCATTTAGTCATTATTCAATTTTTTTTTTCTGAAATTCCCAGTAATCGCAGTTCCTCTTGTGAATCAAATCTCACACAGTGAAAACCACTTTTAACCCAACGTGCAAAGGATACGGGCTAACAAACTTGAATAATCAGCTGTAAAATTCTTCGATGCCAGTGCTGCCTGCCTAAGCCGTGCACTCAGAATTCCAACACACTGACTAAATATATCCTTATATATAAATACAGTCGGTCATTAGTCTCCAGGCATCACGGAATCAGATTCTATTCTTTTTCATTTTTTGTCACGTAAGACAAATGTAATAAGGAAAAATAAACCGTGATATCCAATTATTGCATGCCGCAGCCAAGGCTGTGTGTAATGGTCGTAGGCTCGGGTGCTGTTTCGCCTGCCATATGTCACTTCTTCCCGAGCTTTTCTTTTGTGGTCGTAGGCGTGCTGAATTTACTCAGTTCCTCGTCCATTTTCCCTATAAATATACAGCTAGACACTTTTTCCACCATGTAACAGATGAATAACCGACCTAATGGCAGCGAAAGATATAGAATTCAGAGGGATGGAGACTATATACAATCCGCCCATTGATGTGTTTTTTGTTTTTAAAAATTTTAGCAGGAATATCTCTAGGAAGAATAATACAATTGAAAAAGGCAGTTTGAAAGAAAACAGAGGAAAGTGGGTTTTTAGCCGAACGGAAATGCGAGCGACGGAGACATAGGCGGGAACATGTCGAGAGAAAACACGAGGCAGTTGTATAGGAAGAAGGCAATTGAAATTCCAAAACATTGATTAAAAAGTTCATCCCGTGTACTGTAGGCGGTTCAATTAATATTGAAGGCAACACCACGTTGATATAGACATCGAAGTCCTACTGTTCAGAGTGCCCACGTAAATATATGCGTATCCATGGGGTTGCTATGGAATAAATGATTGTTTCAAAGTCGACGTCATAACGTGCAAATATAAGATAGATTATTCTTGTTTTAATTTACAAAGAGTTGAAGAATCATATTGACAACACTTTTTATAATACATTTTCTTTATATTTTAACATACCCCGGAAACACGGACACACTCACTTCCAATATGTACTGATTAATAGACTTGACGACTTTTCATCCTCCCCCCCCCCCACACAAAAGGAAAGAAAAAAACGATATTTGTTACGTATTGATTTAATTATTGATTTAATTTGGTAATACACTCTTCTTTACCATGAAGGAATAGCTTATAGTTACCAAAACATTGCGTATACCGATTGCGGTAGGATGGCAGGCAGAGCTGTAGCGTCTGAGTCCGGACTCGAACTCAATTTCGGACTCGGGTCCATTTTTGCTGGACTCGGAACTGTCCCTGAATGATGGAAGATCACAGGATCGGAACTGGCTCGGTAGCCTATGGACTGCAGCTGGTCTCGGACTCGGAGTCGATTCCAGCCGAGTCCACAAAAACGAAAGTTATACAAATGTTACGGAAGGCCACATTGTCACTGATGCACAATTTAACCCACAGATGGTCACACCTCTTACAGCTCCCTGGTCACACGCAGTCAACTTAATTACAGGATAGGCGATATTATGAAATTGACTCGCCCTAGTAATGACCTTTTTAATAAACTGTAATTGGAGAGTACTGTAGAAACCGTTTGTATCATGATATGCTATACCGGTATTGTCAAATGGCCGGACTCGGAATTGGCCCAGAATGGGGGCCACTGAAATCAGAATTGACTCATAGTCGGGTTATCTGGAATTAATCGGATACAGCCCTGGTTGTATAGGGTTATGGCAAAAAACTTCACAATGTTTATTTACACTTTATTTTACACCATATGCATACAGAACTACACTGAGAAACCATCATAATAGGTGAATTTCAGTCTAAGTAATTTCAACACACGTGAGTAATATGCAAAGTCTAATCTCATATGACTAATTAATATGTTATGACGAATATTTTCTTAAAAGTGTATTGTACACTTCTACTGCGTGCGTGTTCCAGTTGAAGTCTATTAAATTAAGGTTTCAAATTCCGGGGAAAACCTCCATGAATTGCTACGGTATATCTATTCACTTTTCTAATATTTTGACACTTTCCTTTGCTTCCTACCATGCAGATGGAACCATTAGCCAGCTAGCCAATCACCAATATACCTTATCATGTGTAGCCTACTTGAATACCAAACGCTCTTTTCTAAAATAAAATACTGTTCAAAGACCTGCCCGGCTGAAAGCGATATATTTGATACAAAACCCTGACTACCCGGTGGCACCTAAAAATAGGACCGGTTTATTTCTTTCCCTCACAATGGAATCGTAATTGCAAAGTCACAAAACATGCAGTCGCTTTCACAAAACGGACGGCCATTTTTAGAAAAGACAGTTATTCAAGTGGGTTCCTGATTTTACTTCGCAATACATGTTGATCCGCCTCCCCCTTTGTCTGAATGGCTTTACTGCTGTCAATCAAGTCCCCGCGACAATTAAGAGGGCTGATTATCACTTCGCACGTGGCGCGCGGTCGATAAACGCACAAGTGGATAAAGTAGCCAGAGAAGTGGGAAATGATGAGACCACTTCACAGGATCATTAAAGAATATCTTCACTAAGTGAAATTTTATTTTAATGAGATTCCCTGATAAGATAAATCAATTGACTTTTCTTTCGACTCAACAGTTGTCACTTATTCTTTACAATCAGCTCGAAAGAAAGGAAAGTTTAGGGGAATAGTCCAACAGATATTGTGTCGAATGATATGACTATTTGTAGACGATAATTGACAGGGAAAATAAAGCGTTTCAAGGAAAAACAGAGCAAAATAAGAAAGAAAGATAAGTCCACGCACGTGCCATGATTGTATTCAATAGTGACGACTGCAAAGTTACCCTCGGTAGGAGGTACTTTCAGTCTTTATGTCAAACAAGGTATATAGACCTCAACTGTAATTCCCTAGTCTCTAATTAGGACGTGTTTGTGTTCAACTTCCGCCACAATCAGTCTTTAATGGGAAGCATTACGCAAGAAAAGTTTATTGAAGACCGAATGAACAAAGCACTATGATACTGTAAACAATGTTTCCATAATAGCAGCCTGACCAAAATAAAGAAACATATACGAAAAACGAGAAAAGTGTTGCCAGCTATAGTTCAAACCTATTGACAATTTGACAGCACTTTTTTCCTTTTGTATTTCTTAACTTTTTTTCTTTAACTTAAAGACAATTTTACAGTGTACCCTGGCTAACCAGAGAGCTGGATAACACCTCCCTGGGGTAATTATAAATGTTTGGAGGATAATTACAACAATAATTCGGTGAGTATCAAAATACGAAAACGTGTTGCCTGCTATTGAGCAGTTTATTTGGTTTGAGCATTATCTGATTATATTGAAAAAATAAAACATTATGAGGTTTACAAAGGAAATCGATGACAAATAGCAGAATTTTGTATTCAATGTTTTTAAAATAATCTTTGCTCACAGGAAAATGATCATTTCAACTGCCATAGTGAGAAGGAAACTACTGATTGATGATGGAGTTCGTTGGAATCAACGATTGAAATCAGAAAGTGAACATTTTGAATGATGCACTATGTGATGTACAGGCAACATTCCAGATTTGGTCAGAAATTCGTATTTTCTCATTTTAAAAATTATTCCTTTGATCAATCGATTTATACATTTCTTTCTTTCAGATTTTGTCAACATTTGTTTTGACACTGACCCAGAAAAAAGCCAGAAGTCTTGTAGAGCTCTTACGGTAAGCCTCCTCCTTGAACAAGTCTTACTGCAATGATTAAAAATAACCCCATCGATCCCTACTTTTGGTGATCTGTTTTGCTTTATTTCTACATGTGTTTATTATCAATCCTTACCAGTGGTCCATTCCACAAAGGGTTACGATCGATGTTATATTTGATTCATAGTGCCAACAGTAAATCAAACTTATCATCGAGCGTAACTCTTTATGAAACAGGCCCTAGATCGGTACTTTCACCCAGGGACTGTGGAACTAATTTTGAAGGGGGGGGGGGTAATCGTCGACCGGCCCAACATGTTCAATGATATAAACGCAGTTTAAGGCGTCATAAAATGCCCACGGCGGCAAAAGTACGGGGGGTAAAGTCTCCCACCCCCAGCTACCCCCGTCTCCGCGGTCCCTGTTACCTTCTCTTGGATTAAC
>JAAAJZ020701538.1:0-16302 GCA_010015985.2 Actinopyga echinites | reverse complement strand
AGTGATATCAGTTTGTACCTTATTGGGTTTCTTGACCCAACCGTGGCAACGCAACAGACTCTTCCCCACACACTGTATGACTTTAGAAGAAAATGTTCATCTGTAAAGTGGTTTCAAATATTCCTTATTGATAGAAATAAAAAATTAAGATAGCTGCAGTCGTCTGTCCTCTAATTTCCGCATTCCCTGCCTCTCTTCATCATTTGCTCCCTTCCTCATCTTTCTCTCTCTAAACTCTGCCTACCTCCGTCCTAGTCCATCCTTCCCGACCGAGCCTTCTAACGCTTCCTTCTCTATGGTCCCCATCCTTTCCTTTCTCTCATGTCAAGTCTGCCTGGCTTAATCCCTCTTCTCCGTTCCGGCCTTCCCCGCCTTTCACTTTCTCAGACCACTTTCCATTTCATCTTTCCAACCGTTCCTAGCCCGTCCTGTCTCAATATTCGACCCATCAATATTTCAACTAACCTTCTCTTTTAAGAAGCCAGTTTCCTTCTCTCCATCCATCCCTCTCGTCGGCAACAACCTCGTGTTTTTGTTATTCTTATTACATATTTTTACTTTCTTTTCTTTTCACTCCTTTCATTTTCCATTTTCTTCCTTTCCTTTTTCCATTTACTTTCAATCTTTCTTACTTCGAATTGTCCTAATCGGGGAGGGGGCAGCTTCCCAGGCCACCTTTGGCCTACTGACCAAATGTTGACTTAACGTAGCCCTCACCTTTCTGAAACAGTGGAACCGTTTGGCATCCTTGGCTACATTTACGACAGGCCTTGTCTAGACATTTGTCTACATCTTTGCTGAAAACAAATAATATTTGTTTCTTCACTTTATCAATTGAAATGGTGCAATATCATTCAAACTGTCAGAGCCCCACATTTGACGAAAATTAAAACACTATCTGGAAACAACCCAATTTTTATAACAAGGTATCCACCATAACGTTGTTAGCCTGGTTTTCTCGTTGGTTAGTATTTGGTTTTCGATAGTTGGATGTGCTTCGATGAAATGAAAAACCAGATTTATAGCACCTTTCAGATAATAATGTGATTACTTCTTGAGAGTTCATCGTGTACCGTCCTCGATATGCCCTACTTGTGATTGATATGTGTACGTGATGTTCCTTTTACAGACTGTGATAAGCTAGCTATTCATTAGAGACTAATTGTGATTTCCTACATTGGTTACAACGGTTTAATAGTGATTGATGTTCGGGCGTGATACCTGCGTTATACTTGTATTTGTAACGATGTTATCAGTATGAAGCTAATGTTGTCACTGTTTCAGGAAGCACATTAGTTAAAAATGTCAAATACGTTGCTCCAAGGATTGACTGTTTGAAAAATATGAAATGCAAACATCGAGTAGTACATTTCACAGGGAACTTCTTTAGACCTCTCCGTTCATCAAACTTAAGCCTATGGTGTGCCAGTTCCGACTTCAACCATATCAGTATAACAATCACAAACGTTCAAACGGTGAGCTTCGAGTATTCTGTGGTGCTGTTGAAAGTTTTTCTTCAAACAGTTAGGCTACAAAACTACCTATGAACAGCTAAGGGAGACAATACCATTGGAAACAGATAATGCACGAATTTGCACGAATTTCAAGCACGTCTTCTATAGTGCAATTCATATGACCTACATGCAGATCGAACACAGAATGAAGGAAGCGCAATAAAATTTACGATGCGAATTAAGTTTTTACACTCATAACACAGGAACAAATAGTCAACAATAATTCTCTCATATGTGTAAAAGATCTCGTGGACTGATTCGTGATAAGTTAATGCTCGGACACGCTCTTCCCTTTGAAAAAGGCAATCATGGATTTCACAATACATAACCCCTTAGGTTAAAATTGCATTGATCACTGCCCTAGAAATGAGTGCTCGAAAGATAAAATGGCTGAGAAAGATATAAAGGGCGAGATTTTTCCATGGCATCATTGTACTACTTTTACTTTCTGACTTATGGCCACAAGCAAAACAAGTAAATATAATTTTCGGTCGATCTAAGTGTCCTAGCTTTTAACGGCAAAATTGGTCAGAAATAGAAATCTAAGCATTGCTAGGTAGATTATTCATATTTGGTTTGTACTTTAACCTTCCTTTGGAAGCATTTAGTATATATACTGATTTCGTATGTTATTGACAGTACTCATACCCGAGTACAATTTCTGTTCTATTACTGACATTTAAGGCTTTGCATTTGTAGCCATGCTTGTACTTACATTATTAAAAAAGGGGGGCCTGAAACACCATTACATTTTGTCGATCTGAATGTTTGTACCTTTTTCGTAGTGTCTAAATGAGGGCAATGTAATTTTATTTTTGCACAAATTGACAAATTGAAGTACTTGATTTTACTATCCTCAGGTCAGGAATTACAGTAATTGTTAACATTTGTCCCATGGAAATGTATTCGTACAATTTGATCTTGCATACTCTGTGAGTGCTCCGCAGTCTCTTGAGTAGCGTAGCTAGGTTCACAGAGTAAAGGGGCAATGGGAATAAAATGACATAAAATTGCAAAGCATTTGAACTTTTCAACAATTTAAATGGATTATACAGCAAAATTAATTATTCAGTCTGCATATATTTTCTTGATGTAATGAGTGTCTCGGGCGCGGATACAGGTTTGTACAATTAGGGTTTCACTTTGTGTTAGTAGTACGCGAACCTACGAAAGGTGCCCCGAAGGTGAACACTTCATCGAAGGGCCAAGGTGTTCTCTCCAGAAAATATTTGAAATGAAACGATGGTCGGTGTTATTCTCTGGCATCTAGCAATCAAAAGTAGCACCATATTTGTTCTTTCTCGAACCTTCCATAACTATGTAGTGCTGCCACTCTACAAACTAGGTAAGGCCAAAATGATAAAGACCACGTCAAAATGACCAGGTCAAAATAACAAAGTCAAAATGACTAAGACCAGGGAGTATGTGAATTTGTACCCGTGGAAATTTTGAATTATACACTCGTAGATGCGGCGATTTCCTAGGATATGACAATTAAGGTAAGTTCAATTAACATCGTAGTTGTATCGAAAAAAGAACATTCTAACCAAAACTGGGTGGGCACTATTAAAATTAGACTTCGGAGCTTGCACAAAAAATCGATAGATTAGATGCTTAAACAAACCGCCCACGTTATCAACTGATCAATGTGGTGTATGCTGGTCTAGTGCTTGCCAAATATTGGACCGACAAACAAACCCCCTGAGGACCAGAATATGGGGAGGGGGCGGGACAGTTGAGTCTACACATATCTTTCTCCGTATGTGTACATTATTTTCATTACGTTTATGAAGAAGCAGTATGACCAAAAGTTGTCAAAAATATAACCTGAGTTGGACGAGCACTTCACAGGTAAAAATACAACCACGTATGGCAAATTTCATACCTTCATCTCAATTACAACGTCATCCTTTTCTAGATATCAGATTTTTTTTATTAATAGAACTTTCAGCCATTAAATGTCTTCTTTGTCGGAACCAGTCTGTTTTTCTCATCGTATGGTCTCTAAGCTTTGACATTCTGCAGCTATTTCTTAACATAATCTGAACTGGTCGAATAGTTACACTGAACTAATCAATTAATTGAAATGATAGATTTTTTCAGATGGTTTCGCAGTTGAAGGAGCAGTAGCAATCTAGGACACAGAATGTCAAACACACCACTGATCAACACACTCTTCCTTCGAAAATGGCCAAAATAATTGTATGCGACTTTAATAAACGCATGGTATAACGTGACGGATGTAGTCTGACCGTAAGCAAAGAATTGGAAAGGTAGCCCTTTTAAAAAAAACATTGCTTTACCTAAATTTTGTAAACTAAAACAAAAAATATAACATATGTAACATATCCCACTGAAAAAAATCTCACCATCTGAAAGTCAGTTTGTACCACCATCAGTTCTCGGTATGGCTAAAGAACTGAACTGATAATACTATAAGTGGGGGGTTCAAATATTGAGGTGCGTTCTCAGGGCTTACTCTTAAAAAGAATAGTTTTTCTGTGTGGCACATCTCTGTATAAATCTCTTAACGTGAATGCTCCTTATCAAAGTACCATCACTGTACGTATGTTACAATAAACGTGCAGGTGCACACCATCCTTCCACGTGCCAGATGACGACTTATTCGAGTTAACGGAGAAAATCACTTTCGCAGCTACTGACTTATTCTGTAACACGTCATAAGGAATTCATTTATACGGTGAATTCCAAAAGTAAACGCATCTTTGATTGTCCAGTCAGCCAAATGATCAGTAAAGCATACATGTGACCATCACAAGTAAAGAACATCATAATCTTATTTCAGTCAATCGGAACTTAAAGAGTGTCTGGGGATTCTATTCCGCTCCGGTTGATGAAGCTACTGTCAGGAATCTAGATGAGGCGTTCATGCGAGAACTTTTGAGTGACTGTTGCAGTCACGCACGCACCATATGGTCACGCATCAGAAAGGAATTGTTGATTAACGCTTAGTTGTTCTCTCACCTTTTGTAGGAAATCAAGGAAGTCTCAGCATTAAGTGTTTCAGTTTATTGTGTCGAAAAACATTTTACTCTTATTACTAATGATTGCTATTTATTACAATACAAGTAGCTCATACAATTGAACGGAGGAAATGATAATTGTTTCCTTATCATTTTTTTCATACCTGTTAATATGTTAGTGAAAATGACTGGCGACTCAAGGAGACGGACAGAATAAAGCAACCTATCCGGCTTTGCTGTCATGTGTACGTTAGCTGTATGTTAGGAAAGGTAGCTGATAACAGAGCACTACAAATAGGCTCTGCAAGCAGACCTCTCTATTAAAATTTCTCAGATCGCCCCATAACATTTCGTAATACTTAAGCAGCTTTTGACAACCAGTCACTATCTTCCATTCCTCCCGTATTCGTAAGTAGAGTTCCATCAATTAGCCTACATTTAGATAACACTAAGTTTTGAAGATGGTTTTATGACCCCTGGAACGTTGTAGAAGACTTCCAAAGGTGGAAGCTACCCCTCATATGAAAGAACTAACACATGGCATGTAAAATCAGTATTTTGAAACACGTATTACACAATCTCAATTGTTTTGAGCTTTGAGGATATCTGCAATACGTTACCGGTCCCCCAGTGACACTTTACTCAAAATGAGATTTTGAAGAAGGCCCAAGGAAGTGAAGGCAAATGATATACAAAGTGTGTTAATGTTATCAAAATGGCCAACAATTGTCCCGAAAACTCCTAGTGACTGCGGTTGTTAGGAATACTATTGAATTAGTCTTGCGATACCTGTACTGAATTTTCATCTTACAATTATGATTATTCATTGTCAATTTTGCATCTATTAGATGACGTGGATGACCAAAATAATGTCTTTCAACTTTCTAAAGTAATCTGCATTTGGCTACTGGTCATACAATGTTTCTCAATAAGGAGCAATCCACTGCTCAGTATATTTAGAATAATTCAAAATATTTTCACTAGGGTACATACTAAAGTTAGGCCAAGCAAACGTTTTTCGCGAGCTTTTGAAAGTTTACATTTGTATGCAAACACGGGGGAATATATTTGCTAAATATTATACATCTCGGTTCACTTCGAAATGTCCTTGCATTCACATTCGTCTCAATAGTCATTTAGATAAGATAGTATTTTGGCAATTGCTTTTGTTGTGATCGAATAAAAGTCCTTGTTTTCAAGTTTGAAACAGAACATGAAGACAATAATGGAAACTTAGTTCCAAAATTCGTACTTTTAATTTTTGACAAACGGTGGCTGGAAGCAATTATAGGAAGATTCTAAGCCTACCCTACTCCACTAGTAGCAGAAAGGGCTACACAATGTTCTGGAATTGGAAATGAACCACTTTGGTTTCTTTAGTTGGAATATTTACATTTACATTTCTTCAATCGGTAACGGCAACTAATTAACTATTTCTATTTACAATTTAATACATGCACCGGTACAAGAACCGATACAACTTTCCTTAGAAATAAAACAGAACTCCACTTCAGGACAAAATGATGCTAAAAGGCCGAGCGTGTTTTCGTGGGAAATTCCTGTTTTGACAGATAGAGTGTCATCGTTAGTACTGTAATACCCTCCTTTCAAACAATACAGCGTCCTCCATTATCACAGGTGTTATAGGTATAAACAGTAGATACGATGTTACCGTGTTCAAGTGAGCCGATTTGCGGCTGTTGCTGTAGATGGTTTGTGATTTCTCTTGAATTTGTTTCCATTAAACATAATCCGATTTCAAGTACAGAAATATCGAACTTGCCTTTATGTTCCTGACAAACACTTTAATACCTGAAAAGACTTGAATTATTACTGACGTATTCACAATATGATGTGACTGGAGGCATGGTATTTCCATACCAATGTTGGTACCAATGACATTAAAGCCTTTGATCACTTTTGAATACTGTAGTACAAAGTCCACATATGTTTTGCTAAATAAACTTGTTTGGAACTTGGAAACAATGTGTAAAGGCCAAATTCAGTGACGCACTATACTATGCAGGTGAGTTGTCGTGGAGGGCAAATGCTCCAAGGTAACATACAATGCTCATATTCAGCACATGGCTAATGAACTAATCCCAAGCCTTCAGTAAGATTTTTGGGCCTCCAGAAACAGTTACATGGCTATTGCTAGCATTCAATCCCTTTATGCCTTAATGCTTCAGCCAACTATGCTGAAAAACGATGTCTGCCCAATAAATGCGATTTCTAATTACTCGCTCCGTTGGTTAATACACTTTCAAAAATATTGGGAAAAAATTGCCTTACTTCCATCAGTTCAGTTGCGAAGACGTAACCAATGTTTAGTCAGTTTACTTTGCAATATTTGTTGGACATTCTACTGACTACTGGTCCTGCGGAGCTATTCATTCTTTCTTTAATATTTTTTTTATAGTTGCAACCAGTCTTGGTAACTGAAGCTACTAAAAACACAGTTTATTCATGTTTTTATTTACGCTATAAAATTTAGTAAACGTTCAGTGAAGGTATCACCCTGGTCGTTGGGAAAAATATCACCAGATGGACTTACGTTTGAAAACCATTTAAGGTAATGACACCATTAAGACAACAACTCAAGGGACCTGGTAAATCTGTTGGGTTTGTAAGATAAGCCTGCAATCTCCACGACAAGGTTAGAAAAGCACTTCAAAATAATTTTCCAATGGTTTTTCCACCACTACACAATTAGAAACAAAATTCTTGTTTGAGATATCGTAGTATCCGCCCTCGTTGTAAAGTAGGATTGTGAATAAAAAAGTTCCCAGGATATCAATGCCGCTTCAAACGTGAAAGAGAAAACTTAAAGGGAAAAAGAAGTCCCCCCCCCCAAAAAATGGATTAGTATACCCCTTTATCCCATTTCATAAATGGCTCTTTTCAACCATGTGACAACATTATTGTTGCTAAATTGTTTAATTTTGCAGCCTAACACCTTGCTTGTGCAGTGCTGATATTCTGAAACAAAATGAAAAATACTTGTAAAAGAAATGAGAGGAAAATTGCAAGATTCTGATGATTTTTCAAAATAAAGTTGCGGCGACTGCTTGCTCGAGTCCCTTTAAGATTCTGGACCCTCATTGGACAGGGGTTTAAAGCTTCGTTAGACCTGTAGAATGCAAATGGGGGGTTCAGTTCGACGTGCTATATATCGTTTTTAAGGAATTAAAGCCGAATTTTGTTGGGCAAAAGAATTGATGAAAGCTCCTCTTTCGCAGACGTCACAGACCTCTAAGGAAATCAAACCAATGTCTCGTTATCCGAAGAAAATTTGAACAAAACCAAGTCAAGGGCGAGGTTGCTCAGCGCAAATAAACGTTCAACCAACAAGTTGCCCAATTTTGAGGAAACATTTTACTAATAAGTGACTATTTGCCAAACAAATAGGTAACGCGAAAATTTACCCAGCCGTTGGATAAAAGTTAACCCTGGTTTGATCAGTAAATGGAGAGTACATTAAATGTGCATCCGAGTATAGTTTACTGCTGTTTGAGCAAGGTTTGCTCGAGTTATCAATATGTTGTACCCATTGTTCCTAACCAAAAGGGTACTGTTTTGAAAGGATGTTGCTGAAATGAATTTTCCTTAAAGAAGCAGGTAGTGACTTGTTATTAATTGTTGAATGCGATAAATCAATCAACATTGAAAAACATGACATAGATTCCGTCCATTACAAAATTTAAATGAAAAATTTTGTTTTCGTATACCGCCTATAAGCTTGATTGATACGTACGTTTTCTTCAAAATCAGGAGCATTAGACAGCTGAGAAAAATTTGACAATTTGTCCGACTGTAAATGCAGCATGCAAACCTCGAAAGACAGGCTTGCTGGAGATATTTTATTCTCCAGTTGGGACTAGGTGCGAAGAAACCTTACCGAAACAGGGAATTACACAACGACTTCAGGTCTTGATAATTACGTGTGCAAAACCCTACCTTCTCTTTGAGAGGTACGCGAAAGGCAGTCGCAATATTCGATTCAAATTTCAGACATGCTTTTTATAGATTTGAAAGTCCAAAGAACGTTTTAAAAATACTTTCAGATGTAAAAAAAATCTTCCATGTGCGAGTACACCAATGCACTAACCAGATTCGGTATCTATTTCTGAAGATGCCATCTGGTGAAACACGTAATTGTTGCATACATTGTGTAATTACGTCGCATTCATGTTCTGACCCAGTGCCTTTAGGTTGCTGTCGAGATAATCAAATGTGTCAGATGGGGAAATTCCCCTCCTACTGCAGAATTTGGTTTTTATTTTAACTACCAAATCAAGTAACTGATATAGCCACTTAAAACACTTCTTTTTCTTCACAAAATCACAGAGGGTGATGTCAGTGGGCTGCATTGCCTCAGAATCATTTTGTTATTCCTAAACGTGTTCGAAATACTAGTTTAATTATTTCCGAGGGACTTCTATGGTGTTATCGCTACGAAAAACTCGGCTAGCATAAGTTAAAAGGAAAAGACGTTGTGAAGAGGAAGAGGTTTTTTTTTTTCAAATGCAATATCTCATTAGTGGTCTAGCGAATATTCATAACTTTAAAGCATGTCTTACGATTACGGTATGATGGGAAATGAGAAAAAGGAAAGTTCATTAGCTTTGTTTTTAAGAAGTAAGATTATTATGGGAAGAAATGCATTGTTTGCAGCTCATTAACAAAATGTTTAACCACATTTTCATTTTTTTTAATACTGCAACATCCATAACACCTGTAATGCATATACTCTTCCAGGAAAGTAAGTGAACCATTGATAGAGTTTGGTGGCGGTACTGAAAGTCTTTATAATAGCTTCTCACAGTTCAATGGTGATGCAATATACACAATATAGTTCTCTTTTAAAGCCAATCATTTAAAGGTCCAATGGCATCCCTCCCCCATAGACGTAGCCCTAGAGTTCTAAATCTAGTCGGTGACTGTACTTTGATTGACATTCGTTCAAGAAATCATGCTATACTCGGGTTGGTCAATTATGAATTGTATGGTCAGTCATGTTCCCAATTAAGCTCAAAGTTACACACTGTTTGTTTTTAAATGCTGCTTGGGACAATTTCAACACAATGCAGGTTACTATGACTGTGTCTTGAGTTGTCATCTGCATGTGTTTAAATTGGAAGAGAGGTTAAAGTTAGTTTAGTTGGGTGAATTGGTACTGTATGGGGTGAGACTAGGTAGCGTTAAAAAATTACACCGAAACAATCCTGTAGTAGAATAGAAAACTGCATCTCAGTAGCATGTTGCCTTTGGAAAATATTAATTTCGGGGGGGGAACTAGTTTCTCTTCAGATTGCATTGCATGGTGCAAAAATCTGTGACATCACTTGAGCAAGTTGGTAAAACATAACTTTTACAGTTTACAATGTCAGAAAGTATAGAATTGTATAGCAGTCAGTGCCTCCCTGTTTTAATACACCACATGTGGCAAATTTTAAATTAGATCTACACATGCATATTGACAAACATCCAAACACATTCAAATTGTAGAGACAAACATCTCAGAAAATTTTAAAAATGCGAACGGATGCTGTAGAAATTCACTCAAGTTACGTCACGTTATATAACAAATATGTATCCATTTTATGAGAAAGAAAAAAAAACAAAACTCCAAAATGGCACAGTAATTCTATGACGTCTGGGGAAAACATATTCTCACAACAAAACGTATAAAATACTTCCAGAAAATACCTTCCATAAATATGCGTCTACACTAGTAAACTTCAATTACAATGTAACAATATATGAAAGCACGTGTTTCCCAAGCTGCAACCTTGGATGGGCACGCAAAGGTTGATATAGCCTCTACACCTTTTGCAGATAATTTCCTAACACTGTACTACGCAGGTGTTTATTTTTATCAGCAGAAATGTGGCTGCCGTGTGACCTTCGACCAAAATGTCCGTACGTCACCCCCTTCTAATCGCTAGAGCACTGCTTTACCTACGGGCATTGGTAACATGAAACGGTACCGCCAAATGTCACGTTAAGTTTTCTTGCCATGAGTAGAGCGCTCTAACCGGGATTCGAATATTTCAAACATGACGGCATCTTGTCAATAGCCGAGTAACATCACAAGTAGTGGAGTTTACGGTGAGCAAATCTGAGGCCTAAGATACGTGGTCATAAGTAAAGCGTCAAGAATTATTTCCATTTTCCAACGCGTCGCAAACAAAAAAGGAAAAACCACAAACCTAGCGGAAAATTTAGAGTGTGAGTAACGTTCTTTATTATGTGTTACGGTGCATGTATCCCCATTGCCAAACAGGTCAAAGATGTAGCCTTGAACGAGCAAGGTTTATATTCTTAACGATATATCGAATTCTTTCGAGATTATGAAAAGATTAATTGTTAATAATTTTACGAAGACCGCAACCATTATTTCCACTTTCGAACAAGCATCGCTTTAGCGAACTCCGTAATAGGTAACGACTCGGTTGGCATGATACAGTGGAGCACACTGCAGCATGATGTAAGTTAAAGTAACTGCTGTGACTAAATGGTATTAAAATTAAATGGTAGCTGCCTGGAGAACTGAGTTGTTTTTTGAAATTAGTGGATATTAGTAAGATGGATTTTTATCCAAGACCACGGTTTCCATATTTTGATCTGACGTGATCTGATCCGATCTGACCTGATCTGATCTGATCTGAAATATAAAGGTCCACATAAGTCACTTACTTATTTAGAGTCGTGAAATACCTCACTCTTCCAAACACTTCGAGGCCTTGGCAGGGATGGAGGACATTTAAATATAACGATACATTTGTAAACTGAATATTTTGCATAAGACTTGCTAATTTTGGCTGCTCATAATCCAACGTGTCATGACAGATAACGTTTCCTCCTTGACGCAACACTGTTTCAAAGCATACTCGCTGGTATGACATGAGAGAAAAACTCCTAATCAAATTAATCTAGGCTTTCTATCAAATTGGAAAAGTAAATCTGAGAGCAAGAAACACGTTCACCCACCTTTCGTACTGACGAGATGAACTGTTTCCACTTCAAATATAACACTTTATAGTTTGCCATCATTGCTTAACTATTTAAAGTAACTTTGTTTTTTTAAACTTGTTCACCTCTCTGTCTTTGCGTCTTTCTTACACATCGATGCACGGCACATCCGCTCATGTGTATCTTCGTCTAATTTATCTAGGAGATTGATTGTCGTGGTCTATGACAACTCTAAGTGAGATAAAACAGAATTCCAAACAATCTACCCTCCATGTTCGAGATCGAAAAGAGAGCGTGGACAAAAATGTTTGTTGATGTACTCATGACATACAAGATGGACTTCAAACCATGACCGAAGGTTTCCTCAAAATTATCACAAATGAAATGTCTCTTTGAATAAGAGACATTTTCAAGTACGTGACCGTTTCTTCTGACTTTTCGTCCACCTAACGTGATATTACCTGAACATATTCTCGTCTGTTGACATGATAAAATTTTTAGTGTCCACTTTACATTCCAGGATTTTTATTCTTCAAATTTTGCTCAAGCAAGATTGCATGATCATGAAACAGTAAAGTTTCTTTTCCGACTGAGATGATGAGATTCTACAAACGGTAACGAAGTTCCCATCGAGTTGGTGGAAGATCGCTTCATTTGATATTGTTCATTTATGATTAATATTCCCTAACAGTGAAGAGCTCTGAACAATTTCTGGTATGCGTTTCTTTGCATCTGCGTTATATCTGTCCCCATCATCAGACTACAAACCAAAGGAGAACTTTCTGAATAAGCATTATTAACTGTTATAAATTAAATGGCAGATAGGGGTTAATTGAAGGTTCTAGTCGCACCCTGACTGAAACCGAAAACCCCAGCCATCACGGTAGGTACCATAAAACGTTTCCGAGATGTCAACCAGGTACCTATTAGGATTATGAAATGCGATTTCTTGAAGGTCATTAATTTTGCAGGCTCATCAGTCACAATCCGAAACGTCAGAATTCAAAATCATTCATAGAGGATTCTCAAAACCCCAATCATTACCGTAATCACCACAAGACGTTTCATGAGACATCAACTAAGTGTTCTAAAAGCTATGGATTGTAATGTTCTGAAAGTTACCGACTTTAGAAGCTCACCGTCAATCCTCAACGCTAGCCTAAAAGTTGTCGCTAAGGTCCTCCCTAAGCATAACCAACTAAATGCGAGTTACCAATGGACTGAAGCTTTTGGGTCACCATTCTGATCGGAACGGATAACTTCGGCCATCACGGTAAAGATCAGAAAATTTTCATGTTGACAAAGTTACTGTCCATTTACCTAGTAGGCTTATAAATTGGAATATCTTGAAAGTTTTCAATTTTAGAGACCCAACATCGTTAACGAAACAAGTCAAAACATTTGCTGGAAGTTGTGACTAAGTTTTACTGACTGATTTGACTAAAATATCCAGTTGACCGAAAAACTGACCCTTTGGAGTCGTACCCTTACTGAGATGGCAACCACCACCATCTCGGTAAGCACCATAAATTTTTCATGATATCAACCGAATAAGCAAAAATCCTATGAAATGGGGTAACTTGAAATTTATTGATTTTGGAGACTCAACACAAAAGTCTGCATAGCTAGCGGTGACGGTATCTTAAATGGCGAAGACGAAAAATAGATATGGTGTACGAGGCCTGCAGCTACCTCCATGCCTGGAAGTGGCATACAATGTCATCTGGTAACCGGGTTCGCACCATCTGGAAGGAAGGGGTAGCTAGATTACTTTTTCTTTGGGAGGTCGAGTGGAGGGGTTAGGTCTCCTTTGCCTACCACCTGGTCCGATATTGCCTACTGACGGTGTAATAAGGAAGTTGTGCCTTGCCTATTCACTGCCATTCCCAGAATCTAGATGAGCTCTTCGAGACTATATCACTGTCCATAACTATTAGAAATAAGAAAGCATGATATGAACAGTGGCTAGCCTCAAGCGAATAACTAGCATTCTGTAAAGGGGCGAAACGGATCGAGAATTCACTGACGGGAGGGCGCTGAAGGCAAGGTGTCCGTATAGTCTGGTGGGGTCCAGGGGTAATGCCCCGGCCGGGGTTCACAGGGTGAAGATCCCGAAAGCTTTGTGGTATTTTAGAGATTATGGGCATTAGAATAATGCGTTAACTTTCTTAAAATAAATTAAACAGACAGTGAAAAATTTAAAATTTGACATTTTGGGGGACAGTTAACGTCACTAAAAAAAAATAAAAGTCGGTTGGCTGATTACTTAGTGAAATGTTGGTAACGGATGACTGATTATGGTGGCAGTTTGGGGGCTTTGGGTTTATCATTTCGACCAAGCTGTCCCACAGGGAAAAATTTCTGAACAGCCAGTTTGACTGGATGCATGGGCAGAGCACCGAAAAATAATCCTTTTGAGACCTTCTTTGTAATGTTCGTTACGGAATATTATGCGGAAATAAGTCGCACCCATTTGGGAGAAATAACGATTTTTACGCGGAATCAGCGAGTCATATCGGATATTACATTTCGGAGACTGCTTTTAAGCCTTTTATTTTCATGCTTATATATAAAAACTTATGCCTAGTCTGTATGCTCAAGAGAACCGTTCCTGTATACAACGTATCAGTGCTTTGCCAATTTTTTGCATGCTGCTTTAACAACACGTGGAATGTCGATATAAAGGAGAGGGGGTGTAATATCAAGCATCTAGCTCAGAAGACTCCATATTTTACTATTTGCCGACTCCACCATCCATTTGCTCGACTCTTGAACCTGCGAACAGCACGATCATTTAAAGTGATACAATGCCTCTGTGAATAGTTACGCTTAAATTGTATACCTAAATACCTGAACATTGCTCGAGTTGAAATTCCCAAGAGATCATTTTATCGAAAATTGGCAATTATGGAAAAGAAATGTATTTGCGTCTCTTTCTGAAATTAGGTGTTGTTTGCGAATCTAGTTCGGGAGGTTTCAGTCAATTCGTCATAGTTTACATTTGCGTTGATAAGAATTAACATTTTACATCACTTGTAGATGTTTTAGCTTATTTAAACTGGATATCCATAACGGAGGTGATTAAATGCACTTGTTTAGGTAACAAAGAGAAGAGAGGGAAGAGAGACTAAATGCAAGTCCAATCAATGAACTGAAGTACAACATTTTGATTTTTTTTTTGTTTTTTTTTTAAATAATATCATTCCATCGGTATCAGGGGAGTTCCCACCTCCAAAAAGTAAATGACTTGTGATGAATTTGAATGATGTCACTGATTGTAAATCTCACCAATTATGATATTCTATCACGCTTTATATGCTAATTGCTATACATTTTAGTAATAGAATATCATGAAATTGAAAAACCGATTTCATAAGTATCAAGCACTACTGAGAACATTTCAGCATATTAATACGGCAAGGAAAAATACTCTGATTGTGTGAACTGAAATGTGAAAGAAACCACAAAGACTATAGATAGATCCAAACATGCAGAGAGTGATCGTAAAACAGTGTGACATGGTTTGGATGCTGCAGGTATCTCTCAATCTAATGTGAATAATGATTTGTATTTTACAGAATTCGGTCATAAGGTTGTCGTAGATTATTCAGAACTAATGGAATGTGTAACACACATTAGTATACTAAATTATCATGTGAACTTCCATTACAATATAGCAGAGAATGCCACAAGTAGCTTTACCTAAGCTGACAGAATCCACTTTATCTGAAAGACAGCCATACGTCGAAACAGTAAAATCGAAAGAAAAAATGAGCCCTTTGCGGGTTTTGCTTATGAATGAGTTTAGCATAGCTCATGTACAGCTTATCACGCACGCAGATTCAAACCTAGGTAATAAGGACAAGAATCAAGGACGTGCAGTTTACACTCATCGATCTTCTATATCACAAATCTTGCTTACAGCAACGAAAATCAACATGTGAAGAAGCCCAGGTGAACAGACGGGTACTTGCATTGAACCTGCCCGCAACTCCATGAAATACCATAATTGCATAATCCTCAACTGATAGCTTCCATCCGTCTTTATTAGTGTTTTAACCAAATATGTATGTCTGAGGACATGCCTAGCTAATGTCACCCAAGTCAGCAAAAAACTGTGATGCACACGTTTTCTTTAATCTGTAAATGTCGACGGAAATGTCTGTAAGGGCAGTTACTCGACAAAATGGCAATGGTCACGACTTACAAGGACTAAATTAGAGGCCAGAGAAAGGGGTACTAGTCTCGAATCCATATATTGGAGTTCTTCATCCAACCAAACCGTTTTCTTGCATTCAACACCGTTGCTCCAAGTTTAATTTAAAAAAATAAATGGCCGTGTTCTAACTGAAGCACGCAAGGTGGATCAGCTGTAGCCTAAAGTTGTCTCAAGAGGAGAAACTACTTCGATCCGAAACGTGTTCAGACTAGAGTACTGGTCTGTTGCCGCTGGGACGTTTGTATCACGCAGGTGGGAAAAGCTGTAGAAGACGGAACCAGTGGCGTAACTAGCCCTTTGGGCCAGAGGGGGCGAGGAAGATCCCAGGGGGCCTCTCTTAGGAATGAAGTCTTAACGGGAGAATGGAACTACTTACGGCGCCGAAGGCGCCGTCCCTTTGAGGGCATGTAGGCTGGTTGGGAGCTTGGAGTTGCATTGGGCTTTGGACCAAACGTTTCCCATAAGTTGTCCAACGAGTAGAAGGTAAATTATAGGACAGGTACTTGTGATGGGTACGCGCGAAGCGCTCCGGGAAAGTCGTATTTTTAAGACTCGAACATTTCAGTAGTAGAACTGAACAATTTTTGAATAAAGATCACAGTGAGGCGGT
>JAAAJZ020700430.1:0-11103 GCA_010015985.2 Actinopyga echinites | reverse complement strand
TCCACGATCAACATGGTATAGGGTCCTCGATGAGCCCAAGAGGCTTCCTGACCCTGAATTCAATAAACAATAAACAACAATGTCGACATATAGCGATTTGATCGGACATATGACCCTTTAACTCGATTAAGGTTGGTATTTGTCAATTTCAACTGGTATATGTCGAATTAAATCCGTATATATCGAATTAATCGGTATATGTCGATATAAATTGGTATACGTCGATATAAATTGGCATACATTTATGACAGTTTAAATTGACGTGTATCGATTAAGATTGGCATATGTCGATTTATATGTCCAATTGAATCGGTGTATGTCGAATTAAATTGGTATATGTCGAATTAAATCGGTATATGTCAAATTAAACCGGTAAATGTCGAAATAAATTGGTATATGTCGAATTAAATTAATTTAGTACATGTCGATTCCCCTTGATATGATACCGATTGTTCGCCGTAAGTGCCATGGAAGCACGGAACCTACACACCCCTTCAATCAATCAACATACTACTGTGCGGGGTGTCATACTTGTATTTTGTGTGTGTGTGTGTGTGTGTGTGTGTGTGCGTGTGGGTGTGCGGGTGTGGGTCTATTTGACTGTCGGACTAAGGATCTAAACAACAGATTTCAGGTCCTCAGAAGGAACTTCAATAGATTTTTCAAGTCCTCGAAAATTTCAACAATAGAGAGTGTATTGTTAAAGTTAGGTTTACACAAAGGAAAGAACAATGAAGTCCTCAGAAAGTGGGTGATAAAAGTTGGGTGTGTAGGCCTGTTGTATACTAATATGTTTACTGTAAGTGCTGTGGTCACAGGCAGGTCCACAGTTTTAGCGAAAATTATTCAAGCATGCGCAGATAAGAATTTCATCCGTTAAACAATATTCAATATGAATAATCGATAACTTTCCCCTCGTTCTCCTGCGAAAAAATTTTTAGTTCAATAGCCCCCTGTATCGTAAACGTGCACGTAACTAACACGTCCTCAAATTGTTGACAAAGTTAAAATGTCATATGGACTTTCCCACTGACAAGAAGGCAGAAAAACAATCAGTGAGCACTTTTTAGCAACCATCTCAAAATGACTTTTTACATGAGTGGTACTTTGCAAAGAGGGAATGAATGCACATAAAAAGAAACACGACTCTTGAAAACTATAAAGGCTGTAAATAATTACATCAGCATGTTCAACAGAACCATTATTCTTGTACGATGTGCTCTCAGAGTGCTTTGGGAGTAATTAAAGTTCGATGGACGAGTGGAACAGACACTGATCACCACTTTTAACTCCTTGGTCCATCCGCTTGAAAACAAAAAAAAAAGTTCTCAAGAGTGCAACACTTGTCACTGATTGACGTAGTAAAACGTTCATCATGTGGTTTTTATTTCTGGAACCTATGTCCAAAACTTTGATCTGACACGTACTTCACTGAGCGTTAACGTCATTAAGATGGGCTTCAAATATTTACCAATACGTTGAACAAATTAGTACGGGACAAGCATCGCGCATAGGTTTATCATTTGGATCATGCAATAGGTCATTGGTTATACCAGGTTATACCTAAGGTCATTCGTTATTGATGTTTGGTTCAATTGAAATCATTAAGACTAGGGAGAGTACAAACTCAACGAAAAATTGGGACAGGTGAAAAATTGTTTTGTCGTAATTACAAACTGCATTCGGAAGTTTCTGCTCAGTGATGAGTCCGCTTAAAATTCCATAAATGCTGCTTGCATTAATTTATTAACGTCTTTAAGGTACTCAATGCTCATTCCAGCATCTTCTAATGCAGAAACATGAAATTACTTTGGTGGTTGGAAAAATATTGTGTGCTTAAACTAAATTAAATTGGAATTAAAACTTATGACTACATAAATTTTGTATAGCATATCACCATTGTTTTAAGAAATGTTATTTCGGGGACAAAAGGGCACGAACAAATTTGCAAACGTTTAAAAAGATATGTTTTCCCGATTTAATTTTTCTTCCATCTTTCCAGTATTTATTATTATTCCAGTTAGTATGAACATGAGTTTCACCCTCAAATGATCGCATTCTGTGTTTTCCAACCCTGTATTAACACTCTCTGTCATTTTGATGTGAATATGGATAAACATTTAAATTAAAACTAAAAACGAAGTTCATGAATTCAATATTGTCTAAAAACGGTTTCGCGTCTCCTTTGTAAACGTGTAAATCAACTGGACACATATCATATTCAGTTTAACACTTGTAAACATATATCGTTTAAGAATTCCACACATTTAGCTTTTAATATTTTTGTATCAAGTCACGTGTCTTACAGTGAAAATGGTCTAAATAGTAGCAAGTTGTAGTGAAGGTAAAAGCTGTAGATCGAACCATCTTCAACGCAAATTAAAAATATAATAGCTGGGGAAAGACGAAATAAAGTGTGAAAAGTTCAAACGCAAGACATGTAAAATGAACAACTTTCGGAAGGACACACCTTTATTCACTTAAGAGTTCTAATCAAGCACGTGAACAAGGACGTTGTCTCCTTCCACAACGTTGGGCATTTTATCATTTCTTACGTTCATTTGGAACCTACTTATTACAGGCAGTTGAGGATTTACTCCATGTAACAGCGCAAAGTATAAAAGTACTCATCACATGAATTCTGTAAAATGGTATACGTTCTTTGTACGAGAGATAATACGCAGACAAGATGTTCTTTGCAGCCAGTCCTTTCTCTGAACGCCTTTGTTATATTAGGAGCAGTATTCCCATGTTCATTGCAATTATATTTTCTCTTGTTTTAGGTTCAAATTCGCATATCTATGATGATTAATTTTACGTAAGATAAATGAAGAAAGGTCCTTCTGGAATCTCTTTCTTATTAAAAATTAGAGACTCCCTAGCGACATCTTTCTGGGTCAGTCTTAGAGAACCACTCAGCCTACAACAGGTTAACTGGTTAACTTAATTAGCGCTGCAACTCGCACCCGGACGAGAATAAGCTCACCTAATAAGCCCAGAAGTCGATATAATTTTGCTCACATACAACGTTTTGCATTGATATTTATTGATTATCTTTTTATAGCACTATTAAACAACGAGCAGGGACGAAAAGCTGAGAAATTTATCGATTTTACTAAATATTTGCCCAGGGAAACTGATGTAGTGTTTAAATGCGAACCAGGGTGATGGTGCCAGTCTATAGGTAATGTTTTGCTTCTAGAAGTGACATGTGTGCATTTGTAAAAATCGACATGCAGAAAGAATTACGCAGGCAAAGTCAATAGACCTTTCCATAGAGTTGAAACACCATACATAAATTTTACCATCATGTCAAGCTTAATGCACTTTTGATTATGGTACAAACCTTCCCTGCGTTCCCAGTGGTTGTAGACTCCCCATGAAATTTGTGGGTAGTCAGAAAACCGCACAGACATCCCAGCTCCAAATTGCTTGTGACATCTCCTTATGGGCTTCTTCAATTGAGCTGTTTTGACGGGTGGTTTGGGATGAAATATGACATGTGGCAGAAAATGCTAGTGGTGGCTGATGGAGATTGCCCTGCTTACATAGATGTACATGTTAGAGGAATGTAAGAGAAGGTAAAACATATTATGAATGAAGATATAATTAGGCAGTGTCTTCAGTGTCTACCAGTGTGGAAAGGGATGGACTGAAGTAGCAGTTTATATTTTGTTCTTCATTACCTCAGAAGGACAAGGGTAAGGTGGGGAGAGGGCACTGTTTAGGTTACCTTCTGTGCTGGGAACTTTCCTAGATGGTCATTACGGGCAATATGGGAATATATAGGTAAATAGGAAGCAAGTATCAGATCTCCTGAACCAGGTAGAAAACATATCCATGGCTCACCAAAATGGGGGGGGGGGAGGAGGGGAGGGTGTAAAAGTAGAATAGGTGATTGAAAAATGTGAGAGTTTGGGATGTTGGTTCATAGAGAGATGAAAGACAAAAACCCTTTTTGGAGTTTTATGTTGTATGGGCTTCAGGTAGGCATGATTCATAATTTAGTTACATGTAGTAGAGTTAAACTGAATAGTGAATACTTTAAAAATTTTGAAATATTATTTGTTAAAGATACAGAAATGGAAGGTTATTTAGTTATGGAGGGTTAGTATGGGTTAGTTATATGGGTAGCAGAACAATTTGCTAAATTTTGACAATGATTACTATCTGTGGCAGTGAAGGAAAAGTCACAAAATGGAATAGAGAAAAAGTTTAATCCAAAGTAATTTCCATTGTTAATAACTGTACGTTGGTTATATCATTCAGAGCTCTAGAGAAGTTACTTAAGCGAGTTAGTTTTAATACCTAGCAAAGCAGTGAGTTTTGGTTTATACAGATTGTAACTTTGCACTTGGAATAGCAGGGACATCAATTTCAGATTTTTAAGCTAAAAAATTTCAAAATCATGTCTTAACATTATATAATGTTAAATTACAGACTTAGGAGTCAGGGTTCCTGCGGCCTGGAAAAGTCAGGGAATTTTATGAAAAATATCAAGTGTATGGAAAAGTCATGTAATTTTGAAAGGGCCATGTAACTGCCTTAAAATGAATTTACAAATCTACCTCTGGTATGCTATATTAATGTTCTGATATATTATAAAAGATACTAGGAAATGAAATAAGATGGGCTTTGCAAGATTATAAGCATGTTGTCTCAAAATCCAGTTTTAGTGACTGCTTATTCACTTTGAAAGGTACAGTAGGCTTTTGATAAGAGTAGCTTCCTGCTATACTAAAATATTTGTCTTGCAGCGTACATGCAGGTGTTCCGTTTCTTCATCAGGATTTATTAGTTTCCTGAAAGTATCTTACTTTTCAGCAGTTTGAGGTATTAGTGAAAATTTTTCCATCCACAGTTTAGCAGCAGTCAAAGGTATAGGCCTGCGTGTTCCTTTGCTTAAGACATCATGACTCTGTTGATTAAGGGAATTGTATGATAATGCTGAAATTTAGGGCTGCAGGCACAGTTTGGAGTACCTGGGTGATGAATTCATAATACCGTGCTTGTGGCAAGTGTCAGAAGTCTGTTTGTGGGCTATAAGTGTGATGTGTGCATTGCCTTTAGTACACATATTTGTAAAATACAGTTGTCTAAGAGACAAGCTGTCAGCATGTATGTACTGTAGAGTAATTCTTCTTATAGGTAGAATTTGTATCTGAAAATATTGGTAAATGATAAAGGGGAGACCTGCTGTCCTTAATAGGATGTTTTTGTCAATTTGGAAATTTGTAGTTGTGAACATTCTTTCTAAAAGCCTGTGCAAGACAGCTTTGTCACAATGCTTGCTACTTCCCAAGTTATGAAATAGCAAGTGACCTTAGTTGACTTGTGTGTTAGTATGTAGGGAATCCCTGATCTTACCTACACTACAGCCATCAATGAATTGCTTTCAGCCAGCCTCAGGTGATGTACCCATGTTTGCACAGGGAATCCCTTGAAATCCATACTCTTGCAATTTGTGAGATTTCATAGAAGAACTCAGATAGCTTTGCCACAATCCATGCTGCTTCCTGGTTGTATTTGGCAAGATTAAGATAGTCGCTTGTTATGAAGAGGCAAATGACCTTATGTGACCTGTATGTTAGCATGTAAGGAAACTGACCATACCCACACTATTGTCACTATTGTATTGCACTCAGCCACAGCTGATGTATCATCATGTACTCATGTTAGCATCTAGGGAATCCTAGGAAATGTAGCTATTACAGCCATAGACGAATGACTGGCTAATCCACACATCGTAGCCATAGATATATGACCTGCTCCTGTTAGCATTTCAGGGAATCCTGGATGCATCCCACACCATAGCTGTAAAGATAAATTGTCATTAATTGACCTATGAATGTAAAGCGTGTAGGTAGTACTGGATATATGCCACACCCAGCTGTATAGTATGCCCTGAGATGACCTGCTGTGCAAATGCTATTTTGAGACAGAAGAAAGAATAAAATATATTTTTCTGACAATTTTGATTGCTTTTATGGAACTGGTAATCTCTTCTAATTATTATAATAGTATAATAATGATTAAGAACATTAGCTGTAAAGATAAATTGCCATTAATTGACCTGTGAATGTAAGCATGTAGTTAGTACTGGATGTATGCCACACCCTAGCTATATAGTATGCCCTGAGTTGACCTGCTGTTGATGTCAACATTGAGGGAATTCCTGCATACGTCCCACACCACAGCCTGAGACTGCTTTTACCCCTCTGTGCAAACACCTGTTGTGAGAAAGAAGAAAGAATAAAACATAATTCTCTGACAAAATTTTTTGCTTGTATGGAACTGATAGTCTCTTCTAATTATTGAAGAACATTAGGGTTAGTGTTTGAAAGGATTTCAAAGAGTCTGCTGAACATTTTTTACTTTAATTTCTTCCGTGACCTTTAATGAACTTTTTGTTGTTGTATACTATGATTCATTCTGTATACCCAGTCAGTCAACTTGATTTACATTCATTAAAAAATAAACCTTGAGAAAACTTGACATAAATAGACGAAGATGCCTTACAGTGAAACAGTAAGTTTGCAAGGGAACATATTATTTGTTTTTTCTCTTTGGGGGGGGGGGGGAGCGGGAGTCCGTGTGCTTGAGTTGTATGAAAAAAATCATAGTTTTGGCAACTTACAAATGTTGACATAATTTGAAGCAAAATAATTAAAATTTTCCATCTGCTTTATTATGCATTTTTTTTTATTTTTCTATCATGTTAGGATGCAACTTTTCTCTATGGCCTCGCCATGGTGTACTTTCACTTCAGCGCCTACCAGTGGTGAGTACAGTAGTTTCATTCTTGAAATCCTCAGTGTGCTCTTTGCAAAAAAAGCTTTGCAGTTTTAATATCTAGCTCAAGTTGAATCTTCGTACCAGAACTAGAGCACTATACTTAATATTGTGGAATTGCTTGTCTTGTGGATTTTTTTTTGTGAAATCTGTCCAATAAATATAAATTAGCAACTAGTCAGCAAATGATGCCAGATTTCTTTCACTTTTATATGTTTACAATACATTACAAAGAAAAAAAAAAGGAAAAAAAATACAAATTGATTGTACTCAAATTGCTGCCTCATCATCTAGCTGAAAAATATTTTTGTGATAAACTGCTGACATGTCCACATTCCAGTCTGAATTGTTAAAATAAAAAAAAAAAAAAAAACTTGCGGACAAATTTCAAGGTAGTACTTAAGGGAAACAGAGATGGTTTGTGCTAACGTTTATGAAATGATCGGAGCTGTCTTTTAGGATTGGATGAAAGAGGGAGAAATATCATTTCAAGGCATTGTCTCAGCTTGGCATTTATAAGTTAGTAATCCAAGATCTTGTGAGATTAACCCCCCTTAAAGCCATCTGGATTAATTTAGTGTGGTTACTTTTGATACAACCATACATCAGAGTGAAAATGTGCACTTCTCCATGGTGTTTGGGAAGCAAAGACTTTATGGGTTGCAGAAATCCATTTTTAGCTAGGCAAACTTGAACTTTGGCAGGCTCTGTTGTATCATTTTAGCCATTAAAAAAAAGTATTTCAAGAAGTTTGAATTACAAGGAAAAGAAAAGGAATGGAAAAACAAAAACATGTTTATTCATTGTAGAAATAATTCTAGGATCATTCCAATGTTTGTCTGAACAAGTTTGGCCTGTAGTAATTGAAAATATGAAGCAACTGTCTAGAAACGAGGGTCCATTGTAGGTAGCATTTCAGGCCTAAATTTCTTTGCCCTAACATTTTGAATTGAAAAATATTGAGTGCCAGTTAGTATTCTTAAAATAAACTTGCATTCTGGGTGGTGTGGATGGTGGGATAAACAATAGCAGGTGGAAGTTCCATTCTGTTGTAAGTTAAAAGTGAGGCAGATTGACTCTGTTTTGGTTGTCAAACTCCCAGGTTTTGAAAAATGTTATTAGAATCGTCATCGCTATTTTGGGGACCTGGAACAATCTTTAATGTTACACTGTTGAAATGCAGCACCTCATTCAGAATATGTTAAAGCAATTGATAATGTGCTATCCAGGGTTAATAACAAAAGAAATCCAGGTCTGAAGGCAAAGTGCAGTTTACTTTGAGCTATTTTGATTGCACTTGAAATTTAACTTGTATGCACCTTGGCAAGGAGGGTGCAATGTTCAAACATGTACTAGAAATCTCATTCTGGAGGGTGCTGGCATTGCTGTCACTCATATGACTAGTAGGAAGTGGTCTAATAAAGATCCTGTCAGGTTTTGGTGGTTCAGATTCAACAAACTTGTTTTCCAAGTGATCCTTTTCAAGGTAAGTTTTATATCTGCACAAGCCAGATTATTATCAATTTGTTCACATTTTGAATCTCAAAGCATGCCTCTGTTGTGGACATCCTTTTCTGGAAGTGCTGTGAAAGGAAACACTCTACAGGGGAATTTGTTTCCATCATTACAGTCACAGCACTACATGCTGTAAGTGGAAGGAGGGAGGGAAGGAGGGGAAGGAGGGGAAGGGAAGGGAAATGTTTACATCATCATGAATTTTTAAACTACACAAGAGATCAGCCCCTGAAATTTCTTTACTAACCTATCTTGGTTCTTGGATGTCAAGAAAATTGTGTGACAAGGGAGGGTGTCTATAACCTGAAGAAATACAGTGCCACTGCGGTATACGTACAGGTTTTATGACTGCTGTCATTACGTAGTTCTGATTCTTGCATAGCTGTGTTGGTTAATGTTTTTTTTCTGCTTTTGCCTCCCCTGTGGTGTAATGTTTCCCCTATGGAGCCGGTCAGACACTAGTCGGTGTAGCAGTCCCCTGAAACTAGTTGTGGACTGATAATCAGTAGCAAGCATCAGTATCGGCTGATATTCACAATTTTGCCCTGTATCGGTTTTCATAAAATACTAGCTAATAAATAAAAGCTGATACTTCCTAACTGATATTTCTTGTCCTATACTTCATAAAATGTTACATTGTATTCTAGTATGTTCGACTATAAGTGTCAATATTTCACCTCATGAAAATGACACAACACTTAGTGGTAGTACCCAGTAGCATACGGTTTAGTGTACAGGTTGTTTATTTCCCACTTATCAGTATTGGATCAGTATACATCACCTACTTGTAATATTGGTACTACACTATCTGAGACTACCCGTTTTGGAAGCTTGAAGTTGTAGCTCTACTGAATTAAACAAAAGACTTCATTAGCTCAGTGGCCCCAGAACCACTGTCTTAGAGGTAATTGTGGAACAAGTTATCGGTAGTGGTCGATATACCATCAGTTGTCCTGTGTCAGTATTAGTGAAATTTACCTCGAATGCAGATTCTGCCCAACCAATATACAGTATGGAGGCCCTTTCATTTACACAAAGTGAATGAAATGGAGTTATGTCTAACTGCAGATTTCAACATCTTGCCTCATGTGAATAGACTGACACTTTGTAATTCTGCTACCGACAGCTCTTAGTTGCCATTCATTCAGCAGTATAGTACACGTCATATTGACATACATACATAAAAAGCACAAACAGCACTCAGAAGCCTATGGTTTTGTTCACCATTCACTCATTTCTAAAACGTCAGTATATTGTATCTGTATCGACCGATATTGTGCATCAGTAAATTCACATCAGCAACATTGCACTACCAGAAATATCCTACCATTGCATATTTCACAAAACTTTCCAGTAGTGGGCTACAGCAGTGTGTAGTCTTCTATTTTGTGGTTTGGCCTCTGCGGTTTATTTTTGGTGACATACAATTCTCTGAGATGTTGATCCCTGGGGCCTTGTTTCTGCTTTGTCTGATACATGCAGTCCCTGGAATCCATACCTCTGTTGAAGTGCCATTGTGTGTGTTTGAACAAAGAAATACATGACTTCATTGTGAAGGGCAATGTTTTCCTTCATTTTGTTTAGAAATTGGTGATGTTCCTGCCTTTCATATACCAGTTAATCACTGTGTATGCTATTAATATTGTTGGAGATAATTCCCAGTGCTATTTTAAAAATAACTGTCTTCATTTCAAACATTAGGCCACACCTATAAATGCATCAGGATATGAATATTCAGCTTTGAGAGTCACTTCAATACTCAGTTTTTATTGCACTCAGGATATGAACATTCAAAGCGAAACCTGCTACAGAAAGGCAGGCATGTGAAGTTATTATACTCAACTCGTGAAATTTAGTTCTGAATGTTGTTATCAACAAATCTGTGGAGTGATACAAATTATTCCACCAAGCGTTCAGAGTTAGAAAGTGGTCCTTGATCCATAAAACCACACAGAACACAGTTATGTGAAGTCTAGCCTACAAAATCCTATCTTCAGAAACATCCATGCTGAGCCAACATGACACAGGCTTGGTGGAATTCTTAGCACGAACGCTGAAATCCATTTCTCTCCACTGCTGGGTTCTTTGTGCCTTTTTTTCTTTCATCCGTTCTCTCTCGACTATTTTTTACCTCCATCCTCGCAAAGAGATAAATTGGAAGCAAAACTACATTAAATCTGCCCCATGTTTACCGTGCCACCTGTACTGTGTGAATACGATGGAGCCCTCTGGCCCTGTTACAGTGATATAAAATAATACGGCACATAGTACAATAGGCCTTGCAAGTATGTTTGATGAAGTGCGTTGTGCGGTACTTATCATCAGTCAGGTGTTTTGACCATCTTGAATATGCATTACTTGCTTGTTCAGATGGTGGGAGCCTGCTAATTTTAAATTGCTGCAGTTTTGGACAATATTTTTGTAAAAATTTGGGAGAATTTGGCAGAATTTCTCAGTCAAGGTTTGTTTTATTAGTTTATTTGGATGGACTGCTAAAAACTGCATGAAAACTATTTTGGACATAACTATGAACAGTTTATATATTTCTTTCTTCAAACATACAATGGCACTTTAAACCATTGCATTACAGCTTTTGCAGTGCAGTGGGTGAATTTTTGCCTCTATGAAATGATGTGAGGTTGATGAGGATGTGATGCTGGGATGGGTGTGGGGAAGTGTAGAGATGGGAAGGGGTTTATTGTGGTCAAACACCTGCCCATCAAATGATCAAAAGGAACAAAGTCTCCATGAAAATGTCTAGTTGCTATGGTGTACTTCACACACTGTTTTGCTCCT
>JAAAJZ020699323.1:0-11105 GCA_010015985.2 Actinopyga echinites | reverse complement strand
AATCAAGTACCTAACGCTGTAGTCTTTGCATTTGTCACGACCATGCTAATAATCGCACTTTCCATATGAAGGGCGTAGGCTACATGTACATCTATAGTGCATTGAGCAGACCCAACAGAATTCAATTGTAAGCTCATAAAGTCATCAAAAATCCATTTATTTGAGAAGTAGAAATTAGGGAAAAAGAGAGTTCACAGTGGTTTACTCATTTATTTGATTCTATTGCAATATCGATCATGAAAAAAATTAGGTCACTATCGTCCCCGCAAAAGTATATCGACGATATCGCGATATGGTGATTATCACGGCAGCCCTAATGTACTAACACGTCTTCCATGATTAGATTATGAAATGTTTCATTTTTATAAAACTGTCTCATATGAATGTGATTTTCACAAGGGTTGAGACTTTCAAATATACAACTATAAATGCATCTAGAAATTAATCAAAGCCCAGTAGGTCTGAACCTTTGACATGTTTTTTAACTTCTTTAGGAAAAAAAAATACCAACACACTAATGAAATTCCAACTTCTGGCTCCATCTTAATGGCATTATGACAAGTACCCTAAATCATTAAAAAAAGTTGATAACTTCTGTGTCACTTTTATTATTTTGTCTGACCTTGGGCAAAGGAAACCATTACTGTTTTGTAAATGTCTGAAGGCAATAATTTAAAGTCATTCAATCATTTAATAATGGAGGTAATTCTGAAAGATGATGTAACTCAAATCAGCTGGCCCTGCTCAAAAGTTAGTACTTCCTATCAGATCCTTTGGAGATTTAGCTGTGGATAAATTTTCGCTTTTCATGATCCAATCTTCCTGAACAGGCCTTATATCAAATTATGGAGGATTTCAAATCATTCCCTTCAGAGTAAAAAAGCAGCATACTAAAGGTTAATTCTTTCCATCAAATCAGTAAATGTAGATAAAATGTACTATAAAACATTGCTAAAACAAGACCATTGTTTCATGTGTTTTAAGGGATTAGTCGGGGGGGGGGGGGTGGAGGTTATGACCATGGAGCTATATTATAACAAAGAATATGTGTGAGGTGATATTTTCACAAAGCCACCGTTTCCTCAAAAGAAATGCAGAATTGAAAAGTTTGCAATGTGAGGCATATCACAGCTGAGCATGAGGACAAAAGACCCCTTAAGTTACATTACCTCTTTCATGATTCATTTTATGTTGTGGCCCACTGGAACAGACTTTTAGCTCAAAATTTGCACAAATTCCTTCACTGATATGGTGTTGTTAGGTGTTGCAGTTAAGGCAATGTGATATACTGTAGCCATTCATGAATATTCACATCTTTCTCAATTATGGGATGTTTCTACAATATAACCTCCTTTGAAGTCACATCACTTGCACAATGGGTCACTAAACCAATCTTGTATTACTATGACATATCACTGAAGACAGCAAATATTTTAACTTTCAAAAAGAGTTCACCATCAAATCCTCCCACCTTCTCCATCCCCCTTCCCCTCTTCTTCCCCCTCCTCCGCCCCCCACATGGCCATCAATTTTTGGCGTCCTGCTTCTACATTTACAACAGTTCCTTAGCTCCCACAAGACTTTCCCTCCTGAGCAGTATAAAGCTGGAGTACAGGAAATAGGTATCCAATTTGTGAATGTGGGGAAGGGACCTTAGCTTTTAAGAGTATAGGTTAATATCTTCATCACTGTGGAAATTATAACAGGACTTCCTCTGATTTTTTTCTTGAGTTCTTCCTTTTAAAATGTTAACCAGCAACTGCTTTGCCCTTTCTCATCCTTTTTTTTGTTTGTTTTTTTGCTTTTGTTTTATACAGTATTTTTTCTGTTTCATGATGATGCCCCTTTAGTCATCCTAGCCAGCAATGGTAACTGGACTGACAATTAAATACACTAAAAATCAGGTTAACTCCCTGACCTGCATCAACATTATTTTACTTTTGTTCAAATCAGTTCACTTTCAATGGGTTCAGTATCAACAACACAAATAGCTTTTTAATCCCAGTGAAGGAGAAGACGATTTGTGGCAGATTGTGATCGAGAGATAATGCTCATCTTGAACAAAAGAGAACAGACTTATATTTGACCATAAATTTACAAACGACTTAAATGAAGAGAATTTAATTCTAAGCCTCAGGGTTCATTCAAGCTTGAAACAAGAGACAACTGACTGATATTTAGCCATAAATTTACAAATGACTTGAATGAGGAGACTTTAATTCTCAGCTTCAGGGTTCATTCAAGAAGAGAAGAAGTAAATCAGACCAAAGGAGAGCAATGAAAAGAATTAATGAGGAGAGCAAGAATACGTAACACTGCTGACATTTACTAAAAGGTGACTATGGAGATATTTGAGTTCATCCTTCCCTGTTGCCCTAATTCTATACCACTGGACATCACAAAAATAAACGAGGTATGACACTGTCTGTGAGACGGTAACATTATCTTACCTTTCCGCAGCTGCTCTGTTCCACCGCAATCTCCCGAAAGAAGAAGTAAACATACGACCCAATTTCGTAGGATGATACAAAGTTGGGTTCTGTAGTTGTAGGGAAAAGGGAAATAAATAGAATTAAATCTGTTCGCACACATTAGATATGTGCCCCTCACTTCCTACACATGAAATGCATCCAATTTCACTTAAAATACATCAAATTTGAAAGGTAATCTTTACAAACTGACAAACACAATTGCTCAATGTCTCTCACTAACTAGACATAAATAGAGGTATACAGTAATGTGTTTTGTGTGGAACACTATCGAGATACCCTACAAAGATTTACTGGAACATGTATTGCTTCTACTGCATTGCCGAAAAGCTGAAACACAGAAACATAAAAGGTTTCTCATCCATCAAATTTTTGGAAATGGGAGCAGAATTCTTGAGTTTACGTAACAAGTAAGTTCTCAGTAAAGTACAATTCGTTCTGCCACTTAAACATGACAGGTGCACTCTCAAAATAGAAAGCATTCTAGCACTCTCTGATGTTTCTATGACAGCACTTTGTGTTCATCTGAAAGAAAGACTGAATTTTGTTTGCTACAAATAGTATCAGTTTCATTGGAATTTGACTTAGGAAACCTCCCTAACAGCTATTGCACAAACGTGGAACACAGAACATTCCTCTCACGCAATTGCTGTATGATCAGTGATGGATGTGAGCCCAAACTGTTTGGCCCGCATTAAAGCTGAACCCATACTACTTGAGTGCAGAGTAATAAAATATTGACGAAATAAGAGCTCTTGGCAAATGTAGTTGAAAACCACCAGTGTGGAACCTTCCATTAGGCTATAACATTTTTCACAAGAACTTGTGAAATACCACATCAAGCATAAAAAAAAGTCAAGCATAAAAAATTAACATGAACCTTTCATAGCTCTCTCTTCAAAGTGGTTATACTAACTACATACTGTACATTGTGGAAAGCACTGCTAGGGCAGTATACACAGTAGATTAAAGAAGAACATGTTTAGATTAAAAACTGGAATCAGTTCATTTATTTTAGTTAGAATTAGTAACAGTAAATTAATATGCCAGTTCAGAGCTAAGGTTAATGATATTGCATTATTATAATGATACCATGTCAAAGATCAAAGGGGTATAAACATGGATACACACAATATCAACAGTGTACAAGCTTTTTTTTTTTTCTTTGAAGTTCACTCCAAGAAAGTTGCTTATCCTGCTAACATGAAACATCATAGATATTACCCCCACACATAGAACAATAAACTAATCAAAGAATGAAGTGAATTCGCTCAGTTTTCAATGAGTTCTGAAGATTGAGTGAAAGCTACACCAGTAACTCTATGAGTAATTGTCTAGTTTATACCCTCCACATTTTCCTTCTGAGCTTGGCCACTGGAAACTATGAACTGGCTGTATATTCTCAGTCATCATTAATTCAAAACCACCTCAAATTGTAATAATTACCAGCACCAGCAGGGTATGTCCTTTCCTCTGCTACTTTACTTATTACAGTACATACACATATATAAGCCACATTCCTCTTTTATACCCACCAAATTTCCTACACAATGTCTTCACATTTTTAAAGGGCAATTAATACCTCAGGCCAAACTGAAAAGGTGGATTCTGTGAATTTCATGTTTCAATTCCTTTCCTTCCTCAGCAGTTTTTTCACATGATAAATGTTTGAACCAAAACCCATAAAACTGTAGCCAACAGCTTGAAGCGAAACAGACAAGGCCAAAACTATAACTGAGATTTACTAATCAAAAATTTGATAACATTTCCCATAGATGGGTATATATAATGATTAAAGACTACACTTATCTGACGGAGAGACATACACACATAGTCACTTGACTTACCACTAAGCCATTTAGAATTCAGCTGAGCTGTTCTAAGAGCAGGTGATGGACCTAAAGTCCTATAGACCACTGGGTCTCTGGCTGTGAAATCCATGACTGTGCCAGAGTACAGGTCTCCCTCCTTAGTGAGCAGGGCTGTGGCATTAAATTTGGGGTCATAAGGGCATCGTGCTATTCCCGAAAGTTCCGATTCGACTTCTGTAACATTTGTTCTCTGTGAAAGGAAGGAGGACCAATGGAAAAAGTTACAAAACAGTCAACTTAGATGAAGGCTTTTAAGTGGATCCACTACATAAAGAAGGAAATGACAGACAGATCATAATTTTCCAAGAAAAAGTCAAATTTTAAAGACCAAAAGAAGAACAAAATGACTTCTATAGACTTCGGGAGTAGTTTTCATTCACACTCACCGATGCTGACAGGATTGTATGATCCTTTTAGATATTTTGTCCAAAAGTTGCCATTTTATGTACCCTTTTTAATTAGTTACATGTCAAAAAGTTGGATAAAACAGGATGACATATGATTTTCAAGACAAAAGTAGGAGAAGTAGAAGGAACGTCCTAAAAGCAGGAGAATGTAAGTAAGTAGAAGTCATTTGAAAGCTTGAACAAGGGAAAAGTAAAAGATCGTAATTTTAAGGTCTAGCTATGACACACAATATCCTCAAAACTCCCTGGGTTGTGAGTCTAACATGTGACCTGATAATTCACCTTCATATATGTATGTGACCCTTAAATCACCTTCAACTGGAACCTGGCAAAATTGACAGCACATAGGAAGGGAGCCCTCACTTAAGAAAACCCCACAATGCCCTTCCTTTCTCTGCTGTCTGTCAGACCTTTGCAATCAAGCCCAAATTCAAGTTAACATAAACAGTTGGTATAGACAATGTGCAGAGGATGTTCTCTGTACCACATGACAAGTTTTTCTCGAAGGCAAAAGGGCCTCATTCTGCAAATGTTCCCCTGCAAACTTGACAAGAATTTCCAATGTTACCATTCTGCACTGATCAAAATAAACAAAAACAATTCACCCAGTAAGCTGAACTTACTACTTCAAATGCATGGGTCAACACCCTGGCCAAACGTGGATGATGAGTGTACACACCTGTGATTAACTAGGTTTAAATCTGACCATTTCTTAACCTTACAGTGAATGGCTTTTTAAAAGGTTATGGTTCTTACATCATGATCTTGGTTAGAAGTTCTGCCATCTTGGTTTGTAATTAAATGGGCTCCAATAACAGCCAATAAGCATATATTAATCTTTCAATCGGTAAGAAAACAGAACTCAATGAAGATTTGCATGCATAAAGGTCATTTCAACAGATCCTCTTTACAATGATGTCATGGTGGATTGACTAAGTTCAAGGGTGTTCAAAAATCCAAACAATCACAGGCTAATGAAGAGTACAAGAGATATAATATACAACTGAAATAACAATTGGTTTAATGAGTGAAAGTCATCTGCTAAGTGATGACAATCCTGTTTGTTGACCTTTGGTTGGGGGCTTTTTATGTGCTTGTAACGTTTATGAAACTTGGCAGTCTTTGGCAGTATCTGCCTGTAAAAAATTGAATGATTTGGAGGTAGGGCTGGAAAACTTGTCATATCCCAGGAAAAAGTTAAATTTCCCGGAAGGAGCTTCCCAGAGTCGTAACTTTTTCTCAACCATGCTCAGCAGCAGTAATTTCTTGCCAATTCATGCAACCTGAGATACAGAAAATAATGGAGATGTTCGATAAATAAAGCAAACTTTTTAGAGAATCATGCAGCAAGGATCAAAAATTTATTACATCTTATCATGGAAAGTGAATCATGACCCAATTCAAAGCTGTTAAACAAATCTGGTTCAATTCTCAACCACCGCCAATACATGCAAATTTTGGCAGGGGTAAAGACCTTTTTTTAGGGCAGGGCGGGGACAACCATTTTGGGAAGGTTTTGAATGGAGTAAAGTTACCAACCTTGGATGTGGCTGTCAAACTTGTTGTGGGGAATGGAAAAGCAGGGAGAGGGGGAGGGCAATCAGTACCTGCTGTTCAGTATAAACCGCATTTAAGATGAACCAGTGCGCAGCAAAAATATTTCAAAAACATTATACTGTACAAGGCGGGTGATGCTGTGAAGTGGGAGTGTGCTACATGTCACTTTGTAGGGTCCAACACATGGCCATATTGTAGTAATTGTACTTCAACAGTTGGTGGGGTTGCCCACTAGTAATGCAAATGAGGTACAGAATGTAAATTTGGCAGTGTTGATATTGAGTATGAACTGGTCCTTAAAGTGTAATATTTTTAAGATAGACTTTATCAGCATGAGTAAAAGTACCAAACTCTGTGAACAAGCGAAGGATAATTTGTGGATAAGTTAGTTCAGTACACACTGCAAGCAACAGACAGTATATCATGGCTGCCTTGTATTGCAGTGTTTCACAATTTATCTCATAAATGTACACAATTTATATCTTAAGTGTACGAGAAAGGGGGATGGGAGACTGCAGGCGTCTCTCCCCCAACCCCCTTGGCACCAAATTGTTTTACATGCAAAATCTACCCTTTTCAGACCCCAGTTTTGGGTTAATCATTTCAAGCAAAGATGCCTTGCCTCTTAACTGAAGTCCTTTATGCTTACAATTTCAGTAGTATCTGTAAACAAGTTTTGGCTTGTGAAAAGGCATAGAGCAATAGGGAAGGGGGGAGGTGACTGCCCCCAATAATTTCAGCAGCACTGATGACCCTATAAAAATTTTGTACAGTACTTTCCAATTCCCCCACAGTTGGTTACTGTCCTCAAGAAAAATGCTATTTGACTCCTGTACAAGTCTGCTTATCATGGCATTACCGCAACTTCTAGGTAGGCTATGGACGAAATATAAGTGGGAATTTACTATCCTATCAATCAGGCCAAATAGTTTGTACTGTAATATTCCCACTTGTCACATTATATTCTTCAAGAGAGTAGTGAGGCACTGAGGGTGACCCATTTAGCTTGAAAAGGGACCTTCCTAGTCAACACTGGTAAGAACACATCAGTACCATGAATTTCAAGCAATGAACTTGTAGATACAGTACTTCACATGAACTTACACCTCAAGGGTTCTGGCCTTGTAGACAGTTAAAGAGACACTCATACCATACAAGGTATTCTTGGCAACTGTAATATTTTGGGAGATAAATACTTGAAAAAACGGCCACAAGGGTCATGACTATGAGTGAAATCCCAGTTGACTCCAAATTCAAACTTTTTACCATGGTAAAATTGACATTGTATTTTCACTATCACTATTCGCTACTGTAATACTGTATTCACCTATCTCTTGCATTTCGTACAGCACAGAATAAGTAACTGCAAAAGAAATATGTAAATGTTACAGAACACAGAATCACCAAAAAATCCCTTATTTGGGAGTCTGTGAGCTCTGATGCTTACCTCCTATAATGTTTTCTTCTACCTAACTTTCCTATACCGTTTTATAATCAGTATCCTTCTCTTTTTAGGTTCTTGTTAGGTAAGGAAAACAGGCCTAACAGCCGAAAGGGTGGATACGACAAGAACCTTATAAAACACCCAGAATGACAAGAATACTAGACAAGTCACAAAATGGTATAGGAATGTCAATACGTAGAAGAATAAATATGTAAATAGGAGGTAAGGAGGAGCAAAATAGACTACAATTTTTGGTGCATGTTTTTGATTTTGATGAACATTGCTCTTGAGTCACAACTCTTATACTGTGGTCCTATGTTACCTGTGCTCAAGGAAGTATCCATGTGATACCTCAGGCTGGAGTAACATTAGGACATGGGTTTATGCTGTGTTGGTGCTAATATTTCCATCCTGTTTAGGTGGAGGGTTTTGCAGTCATAAAGACCATGTTTGGCACAATCAATAGTCACACCATTTTACCACACACGGTCCAATTACAGTATACTTGAATCCAGTGAACTCTGACAACGTGGAGAAACAGGCAGAACAACATGGTGTTTACTGTATCTGTGCTTTTGCCTCAACATAAACAGAGCATATCACCAAGCGACATGGCCCAGCACAGTGTACCTGGGACCAACTCCCTGGTAGGGCCACACCTCCAGGGAAGTTGAGACTTTCCTTTTCAACACCCAGTCAGAAGCAGAGATGAGTAACTATCAGAGCCTAATCCAAGGCCAACTCTGTTCACTTATACTTTGAGACACTTGCAGTTTCTGCTGTCTTGAAATGCAGGTATATGCTGTATTTGGATACCAGAGAAGGTGTACCTTTAAGATCCGTTTATACACCTGTTGTAAAGGCTCACAGAAATTCAGTTTTAATATCTATGGCAGGTGAGGAAAGCAAACACACTAAGCAGATAGGAAAGCAGATAGGCATGATAAGATTCGATGACTGGAAGAAACTTTATGAAGAAGGCAAATGAAGGCCTCAAGCAGCCAACCTAATTTATAAGCAACCGCATTATCATTTTGCTGCGTGTTCTGAAATGGTAGAATAAACCTTGACATAGTTGCAACAAATAAGATTCCTCACAAATACCGGAAAGACGGAAAAAATCACCACTACTTAGTCAGTATTACCCAGAAATTCTGGCAAATAGCCCATAATGACAGCTGTTGCTTGGGATCCAAACAACAAACATCACCATCTGTGAAAACCCACCATGTTTTTCATGATTTTGTGAGAAAAAATAGATTTACCACTGCTCTAAAAATTTATGGCACTGCAAAACCTTGAACCTCTTAGTACGGAGGAAAGCAAAATAGTGAGGTAATGTTGAACACATCCTTGATGGCAGGGATTTTGATAACCATCAGAGTCACTTGGACTCACTAAGCTCTTCCATGGCTCCCGTGAATCCTAGACTGCCTCATATTTAAGGACATTTCAACACAACTGTCCTAGAAGTAAAGACTATTTTTGAATTACTAAATATCATCCTAAGGCCCCGAATGAGCACAAAGCATTGAATTACAAGTGCTTTTCACATGTTAAAATCTAGTCTGGGTTGGGTGCTTTGCTCCAGCCATGACTCTACAAACCCCTTTCCCTTCCAGGCCCCCACCCTACGTGACTTACGTATCTTACTAACTAAAAGACGTAGGTTTTGACAAGTTAATCTTTCCTCAGTGAACACTGTATATGCCAATGTTGTCTGCTGCCACCACAAAGTCATACTGAAACTTGTGTATGGATAATTTGCAGAAAAGGAATTTCCACAGCAAACAATTTGATACAGAAGTTTTGAAGAAGACTTTTAATGCAATGCAAGGCACACCAATCTTAATATTCCGCAGTACATGGGACTGTCCATATGTTGAACAGGTGAGGTAAGTAGGAGCGAAATACATCTTAATATTTACCTCATGGAAATAATTAAATTAGTGATATATTGATTTCTTTTTGAAATAAAGAATTATAAATAGAGCAATGTGCATTTAACTTACTTCACACTGAATAACAATTTATTATTCAAACAACAGTTCATCAAGGCCAACAAACTCAACTCCACATCTCTTTGAAGTCCACAAAAGATTTGATGCCAGTATTAAGATACCGACAATTTTTTTAATTAAAATGAGTCATTCCATTACAATTACAGATTTCATTTCTGAAATAAAGCTCTGACTAGCAAGTGCCATTTTTTCCCGTCATTCGATCTCTTTCCAAATACTGTGTTTACTCACTGAAACGAGAGAGATGCTCAATCACTTAAAAACACGGGTGTGTTTTGGGATTTCCCAAAGAGACTCGCCTTTCCTTTGCCTCTGGGGCTGGGCTTTGTGAGGTTCTTTCATCTGCGGTTGAATTTCATAATGAAAAGTGCACTGAAAGTTGTGTCTGATTGGGCAAAACGTGATGAATTAGCCTCCGAGCTGTTGCCAATTACAATGAAGGTGGAAGAGTAAATTGGCAACGAAAATTATCAAGAGAGGGACTCCATGCTGCACGAAAGTATTGATCTGGAATATATGCAACTGATGGAGGTGAGAGTTGTTTAAATGTTTATGAATAATTTGTAGGGAATCTTCAGGGAACAGCAAGCTTTAATATTGCAAATATGTATGCAGAACTTTCCAATGTCATTTAAGATTTTTGGTTTAATCTTTAATCTTTTAAGAGTGAGAAACTAGGCTTACTGGAGAGATATCTGTATTTACTCTTTAGGCATAACAAAAATAGGCCTATGTGCCTAGATTGAAAAGTGTTGATATGAACCTCCTTTAGACCAGCAAGACATTTGTGTACAATGTTTCCAACTACACTAACAGCAAATGTTGCAGTGGTGTACATTTTTGTAGATTTCTGTTAAAAATTATTGGGGGGGTATGTGTGAGGAGTATGTGTGAGGGGTATGTGTGTGAGGAGAGGGGGATAAAAGTATGAAAGTTAATGGCAACACCTTTAATGATTTGGGGAGAGTGGGTGGATGGGATATATACCCCAATACACCTAGATTTATGCCCCTAAAAGCTTGAGTTATGAATGAGTCAGGAAGCATTAATTTTACAAACTTACTGCTAATACAGTATAAAGCAACTGCTTCAATATTTCTATCACAGGCATCACAAGGGGAAGGGGGAAGGGTTAAGGGGCTAATCAGACACTTTTTCACTTGTCCCACCCCCAATGAAGTTGGTAAATTGAGCAAAATATTGTACTTTATTAGCTGCCATGATGTTCCAACTGTTTGTCCCCTTCTGTCTCCCTCTCTCCCCCTCTTCCCCATAGATCAAAAGTCTGGTTATGCTCATTATTTCCATTACATTTT
>JAAAJZ020698216.1:0-11109 GCA_010015985.2 Actinopyga echinites | reverse complement strand
GTGGGTTCAAAGGGAAGGGAGCCAAGGAGGCTGTTTAATTGCAAAGAAGAAAGTCAAGTCTGAACTGAGGAGGGGAGCTCAGAAACAAGTTTGGAGGGACCTACAGTGCCACAATCAAGAAATTCCAAAGAGGTTCAGTTCAGATCTGAATCATGACCCACTTCCACAATTCAATGATATTTGCCACCAGAAGATCACCTCGCCTGAGGATCTACCAGGATAGGAAGTGAAAAGTCACCACTCCACTGAGTCCAGACGCTTTGGATTTGTTAAGGTAATCAATTCTTTGACTACCTGCATGAATAATAACAATCTTCATAATCATACAACAGCTACGTCAATGCTCATGGTATGTAACCGTTCAGATGGAGGTAACAGGTATATTCAAGGAATGGTTGTTACATGTTCAGTAACTTGACTATGTGATATTTATTTCCATAAAGGGGAAAGTTTAATCATTATAATGGCAGTAAAACAGATCACCCACTTCCAGTAATTGCCAGTCTTGAAGCTGAACATCAACTGCATCCAGAGAGGATAATACTTTAAATAAATCTTCCAACACTTAACATACTTGTAGGGCTATGAGAGGTATTCAAGAAATATGAAAGAGGATATATGTATATATATATTGCACAATAACTTAAGAGAATGGTGGAGTTTAAAGATTGTCTTCAATTAGAGACATTGTGTGACCTTTAACCCTGATGAATATATACAGATAGAGAATTAGATTACTTTCCAAAACTTGAGAAAGCAGAATGACTTTTTGAAACAGAAACAGACACAGTAAGAATATGAGTCATGCAAATACGGTATTAATGTAATAGAATATTGGTTACCTTCTAGAAGCTGTACTAAACTTTTATTTTATAACTTTTACCTTAGGGAAATACAATCCGGCAAACAACTAACGATTAATACTTTTCACAAATACAGTACTTTTTAAGCATACCAGATGCATGTGTAAAATATTTTACCAGAAAATAATATTTGCCTGAATAGCAGAGTTACGTATGGGGAGGGGGTCTGTATTGTATACCACTATTGTAAGATACAGAATTTCTAAGGAATTTACTTTTTGAAGTTGGGAGTCCTGATCGACTACTACTGGCCTGAGAATCCAAATGAATGATGACTGAACTGACATTAAATATTGGTAGGATTTTGCAAGTCATGTCAGAATTGACAAGGCAGTTTCAGTTTTTGAATCAGTTTGCATCTTTTAAAGTACTAATCCTTGTTCAATCAATCATTTCTTTCATAAATACAGTAAATGCTGAAATACCACAACTGTCTGATTGTTCAATATGAACAATACTACAGCATGACATCACTCTTTCTTAGTAAATAATTCGATACCGTCTCACAATTCATGAACAGCAGGATACTGTGCTTCCACAATACTGTTGTAAATGATAGCCATCAAATCAGGATAAAAGAAAATATTTGAAGTTATGCTGTGCAATGCTTTACAATATATATGCCTTTCAACAGATAATTGGTACAGTATGTGCTTCCAAATGCACAGTTCTGGTACTTAAGGCAAGCAACAATGTACCACTTTAAAATAAGTATTAACATCATCTTTTCTCTCTGCAAAGAGGATTTTTGTCACTGTACACCATTCATACTTTTATCTCTGATCACCATCCATATCTTTATCTCTGATCATAGCCTTTCTTTTCCTTTCATGTATCATTGTATCATTCTAATCAGCCCTGATTGGATCATCACTTCAACTTGTACTGTAAGTGCCACACAAAACATTTCAAATAATGCCCAAGGGAATATCTTGACTCTCTATGTCACAGTTCCGATCAGTTTAGTGGAGATGTGGTGTGGAGAGCCAGTATTGTAACTCTGCTGTATAACACTGTTGTTACCTTTCACCATGACAAACCCAGTGTAAGCTGCTTCTGACTGTAGGTACTGTGAGTACAAGGTCCGTGCTCTGTGGAGAACTCTGTTAAGGTTGTGCTTCCGCACCATTCTGTCAAACAACATGGCCATTTCGTTAAAGTCCATCTTGTTGTTGATGATCCTGTCCCTTTGCTCTAGTAACAGTGACAAGCAAAGGAACATCATGAAAGGATTTCCTCCACCAAAATCCTTGGGGTGTGGCAACCCCCTGAACGGACTTTTACGGAGGGGAGACGGGCTATGCCTTGAAGGAGATGTGGGTGTAACAGGGCGATCTACTGGAGGAGATGACAAGGTGTGGGAAGTATTGGCATTACTGTTGGGATGCAGTGAAAGGCTCTGTGGTGGCAATTTATTGGGCCTAGCCGCATCAGAATCTTTGGTAGGGGAGTTGTTGGCAGACTTTGAGTTGACCACGTTTGTTATTTCCACCGAATCTTCTCGGCAGTTTTCACAGTGATCGCCAGTGCAGCTGCATTCCACTTTGACAGCAACTTTTTGGGGTGATGTCTCAACACCTCTCTTAAAGTTGTTGCTTTCATGTTCCCCAACATCTTTTGAAAAGGTATCTTCACGTGACGATGCTTTCTTCAGGGAAAACTTGAATCGCATCCTATCTACTGTGTAGGCAGAAGGTGAATTTTGACAAGGTGGTCCCTCCAAAGATACTCCATCGTCAGGAGGAGGGGGATCTGGGGGAAGAGAACTCCACATAATCTCCATCATCCTCAGGGCATCCTGAAAAGAAAATTCTCTCTTCAATTCCAGGAGCAGCCATCGATAACAAAAGTACAGATCATCTGCGTTTTCGTTCTTCAAGTATTCATAAAATTCTGCATCTACACAACGGATAAGTTCTGTCAGATGGAGGAATTTTACAGACATTGCTTTCCCATCTGGTAGGAAACTTCCTTTCAACCTTTTCATCAAACAACAGAAACACATGTAAGCTTGTGCTTCATCCTGGAGAACAAAGAGAATAGGAGCTGCAAGATCACTCATTCCCTGACAGTATGAGACATCAGGATGAGCTAATGAAAAAGTTGTCAAGATGTTGAACAACTTCTGAGTGTTTGAATTATCTTCTCCTGCGAAAAATGCTTCTTGTCTATCAGTCCTACATACATCTTTCATTACCATGTTCCGTATATGTACATTTTCATCTCTCAAATCAGCAAGAAGCTTCTTTTTCAAAAGTTTGTACTCATCTGTCTTACGCCTCACATAATTCATTCTTTCGTTTCCAGTTAAACCCTCTGGATAAACATTGAGTAAATGACGCCACACCACCTTACGTAAGGAAGGTTCAACACCTCCTTGGTAAACGCGTAGCCTCAATTCGTGAGGCTTCTCTAGGCAGCCCAAATAATTTAAATATGTCAGAAACTCTTGGTCATCCAATGGGGACTTGGGTAGTTCATACTTTTGGTCCTCCACAGCACTTTCCTCTTCCACCGTCTGGAAAATCTTCTGAACTCTTGAAATGGTTCTGCCCACTTGGCTCACCAATGAGCCAACAAAAGGAACATACCTTCTGTCATTTGAATTCTGGGGTACATCCTGGCCACCAATCACATCCCATCCTTCCAGAAGACCTGTAAAGGATGTCAGATTATGAGAGGTCAAAAAACAGGTACTTCAGAGAAAATGGTTCCTCTGCAATACTCACATTTTCCAGGCTGGCAGATATAAAGTAGCCTACTCAATATTCCAAAAACACAGAATCTAAAATAAATTGTAGTTTTAAATTTACACAAATGCAAACAATTTCCAACATAATATCTAATTCCATCGCATGTTTTTGTGGTTGCATTTTGCTACCCAGTAGAAACCCTTGCACTACCAATTCTGACACATTTTGCTTTAAGATAACATTAGCTAACTGTCTGCAATTAATTCCTATTAAGTTGGCATTCAAGTACAATCCTGTAAATTTATGACAGCAACGCTGCTTAAATTAAACACAAGCGCACTTGAAGGCTGCTGAAAGCCATACCTACTGGTAGCATGCAAACAGACTTCAACCATATCCAAACTGATGAAATCTTTGACATACCTGGTCCTTCAAACGGCTTGGCATCAATACGCAGACGAAGGCAAGGATCAGATGCACAGAATATAGCAGCATCCAGGTCCCAGTCGGAGAGAAGGGCCAAGAAAACATCATCACCTTCATCATCTCTGGAGAGATAGCTTATTGTGAACTCACTGCAGGGTAAAAAGATTGGACAAAAGTAATATGCTATATCTATAATTTCAAACACAAATTTGGCACTTTGTTTCTAAATAACAGGTAGTCAGTAGCCACAGTAGAAAAACAATGTTGTTTAAGAATTCACATTTTGAGAGCGTCAAGCTGGCATAAGCAGTAAATGTCCACCACACTAGCCTGCATAATATAGTAAGAAACAGACCATACTATAAATGAACAGCATAGGTAACTTAATAAGAAAGAAGTAATGGGCCATACTGTAAATGACTTGCCTTTTATATGCGACGGTGTTCACTGTAAATACCTATTTTTCATAAAAATGCATGTTTCTTTCCACACAGGTTAAGCAAATGAACCAATTGGTTGGAAACTGGGCCTTTAAACTTCATCTTACTACCTAACTAAGTAACTAACTAAACACATGCATACATGATCTATGTTCATCCAATCAAACCATCATGTAAATGAGTAAACAGGTACAGCCAACTGTTACAAAACACATGGTTTTTTCACAATGTGCAAGTCTAGATTTTGCATAAAATGGCAAGTTGGCAACCTGCATATACAAGGCACCAATGCCAGAGAAAAGTATTTGACATATCCAACACATACAGGACTGCTGTACTGAACACCAATTTTGGCTGATTGCCCCTCTGAAAATCTAGCAACCATGATAAAAATAGGTATAAGTGTAAAATGAGTTTTACAATGTACACAGCACTGACACAAAAACCTGTCAGAGTGATGATTTTCATTTTGTAAGCTTTTGCTATACACTGAATCCAACGCCAACTGTACCTGAACAGTCTCACATTCTCCCCATAAAATATAGGCTTAAAGAGCAATATTGCGTTTGTTGGGGAAAAAATTTTCTAACTTCTGAAAACATGTCTTGTACAGTAGGTATAGATTGATAGGCAATTGAAAATAAGGCAGCCAGGTAAAGCTTGTTTTCAAGAAACAAGGTTCTAACAGAAAGTAATCCATTGTTTTGTAGTCCATGAGTAATTTTTTCACCCAAACTTTTCAATTTTTAAATGATGCAACATTCATAACTCTTATCCTGTGTACTATATTGGGAGAAGTAAAGCTATTGACAGACTCTGTTGGTGAGACTTGATGATCTAATAATGATAACAGGTAATTTCTGTCTGTACCATTTTGTTGCAATATAAACACAATACTGCCCTTTAATTTATGAATTGATGTTACTACATTAGTGGCAGTTCTGATGTCATCTGATACAGTAGGCAGATCTGTAGTGATTCCAAATATAGCATGTAGGCCTATCTGAAATGTCAATCAAAGGTACTTAGACATATTCAGTTTCATTAACAACTCTTTTTACATTACATGCTACTAAGCACAAAATCAACTTCTGATAATTGGCTCCCTGGGCTATCTATGTGTTGGCAGCAAATATCAGTTTATCACACATACTGGATACTGCTAATGAAACTGTCATACTGTGCAGGCTGCACTGCAGGGCAATTGGCACCTACTACATACATGCATATATAAAACCCACAAGCAAAGGAAGGTGAGAGTCGACAATACACATTGCAACACCTGCCAAAAGATGACTCAACAACCTAACAGGCTCAAAACTGATGAAACCAGTATATTCTCTGTACAAGAAATTGCTCTGCACAGACCATGCTATAGAATAGTAAACAACATGTATTTGAGTAGTACAATATGTTTCATTTAACAATACATGAGGCTACTGTCATAAAGACAGAATGACAACTAAAGAGTAGCCCCGGTATAGACTGTATATATTTCATTTCTTTCCTGTAGACATTCAACTGCCAAAACTACAAAATGATGATGATAAGTTACGATAATGATGACGATGACAATGATGTGAATTGTTTGTTGGCTGATGTCTAACTTACCATGGAGGTGCTCTAAGCATACTGACTCAAGCCAGCACCTCCTGGCTAAATAAAGAACCCTTTAACATACTTAATTTAACATAGGACTACTTAAGAAACTTATGATGATATCATTAAAATAGTGAAGAGACAGGAAGCAGGTGGATGACGGGGAGATGTTAGCCTGACCAAAAGGAAAGAAAAATAAAGAGGGGAGGAAAAATGGAAAAGCAAAAAAGAAAAAAGAAAAAAGAAAGGAAAAAAGAAAATAAAGAAAAAAATCAGAGGAGGAAGAAAAGGGATAGGAAAAGTAGTTCCAGCTTTTGATAAAGGGGGTAGGTCTACAGTGGTCTCAACAGAAAATTAGTTGCATATTTATATAGGGATGGGTTCAGGTGTCCATTGGGATTACAATTGACATCTCGTAACTTTCCCATCACAAATTGTCCACAAGCCACCAAAATTTCTTTAAAATACCTGAATGCTTTCATGTGTGGCTAGTCATAAGGGCAACAGGGGGCAATTCATCCCCTACCCCACATAAAAGAAAGGACCAGAGACCTGCACGATCGAAGAAGATAGGCAAGTCTGCTCTTCGCAATTAAGGTCCGATCGAAATTTCAAACAAAACAAAAGACAACCAAATATTCATTCAGGTATAGGGGTGTAGTGAAAGAGGGGGCCTCCCCTTGACTCAAATACGATTTTTTTAGTATTAGTGTGCGTAATTTCCGTATTATTATTATGACAAGTTAAGCATGTAAAATGACTTTAAAAATTACAAAAATGCCGTAACTTTTTGCTAGATTTTTCTCTTTTTGGGGGGGCGCTTTGCGCGCATCTTTTCAAACCAGCAGTTCCAAATGAGTTCCCGTAGAACAGCTTGGGAAAATTATTGTCACAAAGTTCCAGGAAACTCCCATCATTTTCTGTCCTACCCTCACAAAATCCCATTAAATCATCACCAAGCTGGCTTGTTAATTAATGATGTCGCTAATTTTGATATTTTTGTGAGCACATTTGTATGTACGATAACTAGAAACATTACATGTCTTAAAGAGGCTAATTTTTCAGTGCAAATTGCCTTTATAACTTTTAATTGGGTGTTCCAAAATTATTCACTGTGGGCCAGCTTGGATAGAATGGTAGTTTCAAAGCCCCAGAAAACTCCTATCATCATCTATCCCTCCCCCTCCCAAAAGCCTACCAAATCATCAATTAGCCGGCCGTTAGTGAGTCTGAGTGAAGCTGTCAAAACAAATTGTCAAATTGTAACTTTCGTAGTCTGTGTAGTATGTGTCCAAATTTATTTGAAGATAGTTAAATGCAAGTGCATTCTATGTGCACATAATTTCAGTTTCCCCTGGATCCCACTGGGCATTGCTCCTGGACCCACCAGGGACCCTGAGGCAAGCTCCTGGACCCCATGCTTTAGGGGAGCGCTTAGCCGGCGCCTAAGGCTCTGTTTGGTCGGTCGACTTGACCCCCCCCTTCATGAAATCCTCTTGCTACGTGTTTTAATTGGGGTGGGTAGTGTTGTATTTTTGAATAATCGATGAACATCTTATTTGGTGGTATCACAAATGGTTCCAAAAGACACAAACTGCAAAAATTTTTGCTCATGGGCTGGCTCTAGGTCTGTTTAATGTGCTTCCAACGTGAATGTGGTCTTTCACCATATGCTTTAGGCCTATTCAGTAAACACAAATTAAAAATACCCAGAACTCCCGGGTGATTCTCCAGTAGCGTAACTAGCGGATGTGGGGCGGTCGCCCCCTGGCTAACTTCTCAGACCAAGTGCCTCATACCCCCTTCAAAGATGACTATGATCTTATTTCACCCTCATGTGGGGCATCAGGGCCCACCCTTATTCAGCTGAAGTGAAAGAGGGCCCATCCTTTCTCTATGGTCGATTTTACTACTGTGAAGTCTGAAAACTTCATTTTTTTCGGCGCGCTTTGCGAGACCCAATCCATCCCAGGGCTCTATACACATCGCGTGAAAGGACTCTTTAGAACGATGTGTACGCTTGTGCGTCAGTACAGATATTCTTAAGGGCCAATGAAATGAATAGTGCCAGAAGTACTGGATTATAATGACTGAGTGCTTTCTGAAGCCTGTGTGTACCTCTGAATTTCTGAAATAAGCAAAACTTTTGATTATCCTGACATAACAGTGCTAGGCTATGCAGTGTGTATGCACGTAATGGTAACACTATGAACTTCCACACAAAAACTTTGGTTTTGTTTTGGTATAATGACAGAGAAAAACTCTTAGAATCTTGCATCAGTTGGGGTAATTACTAAGCTTCAACTATTTGCATAAAGTTTTTTTGTACGTTAAAAAACAATTTGTAACCTAGCCACTTCTATGTGAGACAGCTTTATTACAGAATTGCTTTGCTGTATTTCAAGTGTCATCCTCTTTGTCAGCATCACAGGGCATACTAAGCTGTTGAGTACAGTCATCATTCCAGAGCCTTCAAAGCTATCCAATTTATTGCCCTCCTCAAACTGAACAAACAGAAACAAAGCCATGCCATGCAGTAAGGTTGTTGAACACTCCTAAAAATGTGGCTGACAATATTCACAAAGTTCTGCTAATTCTATTCTCATTAACCCCCACCCCGTCCCCCACTCCCAACAAAATACGTTGATCTCACACCTTTCAGGATGCTGCGAATGATTGACGTTGTGTGTAAGGCCATTAAACTTGCATTCTGGATGGCGGCTAATGCCAGGTAACTCGAGACATTACGTGTTATCTCTCTGTTCCCCTGATGGAGGAAACAGACTGCCACATCAAGGATCTGTTGCATGATAAAGCCGCCTCCACAACTTTGCTAAAAGGAAAAACAGAGAGAACTGTCAACCGCTATTTTTATATAATAAAATTTCAAAGGCATTGGACTTGTGATCTTAGTGTTGCTGGTTTAACTCCTGACTACTTTATCATGTTGCTTCCTTACACAAGATGCTTCATCTTAATCAAATCTTTTAATCCAGGTGTTTAATGGGAACCTGTGGGTACATGTACATAACGTTGCATTTGAACATGGGACAATCTGTGGCTGCCTAGAGGAGTGATTGATGCTATGACGGGTTTATGTTGACTGGGGATAATACTGCACACATGGGACCTTAGAAAGGGTTCCACTACATATCAACACTTGTAGTTACGGTGGGTGGCGCCAGGCGAGGCCACCCAGCACTTCTTACTTGTGCCCGGCACTCTGGGTCAAATGTACTGCCCTGCCCGGTACAGATTTTCCACAAACTAAACTGAAATTTTACCAAAGATACACAAAGGGGAGAGGAAAGGGGAGGGGGGACACCCTCCCCTCTTAGACCCCTTCCCCAGGACGGTGTTCCATAAAACAACTACCGCCCGGCACTTAAAATGCTCTAGCTACAACCCTGCATATCAGTGCCCTAAAAATGTAAATACTGAACATCATTTATAAATGATCATGAAGAAGTGGTCACATTATACTCTGACATGGGACTGACGACAGATCCCTTTCAAGCTGTTCACTTAAATATTCTTCTAAGAAGGTTTGAATGACACAACAGGTCCTTCTATATGCACTCCAGTACTGTGAAATATTTTGCACTGTAAGACTTGTAAATAAAAGCAGCAATAGTTACTCATTTGCAACCTAAAAATGAATTACATTTCACATGAAGGAATTCTGAAAACAAATAAGCTGAAATAAAGGTGCTATACACAAACAATACAGAAATCACAAGGAACGGCCCCTTTTTAAGGCCAGTAATAATAATTATATTACAGAGTGGCTGGGAGAAGCCAAAGGGACTGGAGAAATGGGCAGGGAGAGGTGGGACCACTTCCCTCAACGTAGTTGGCAGCCTCTCAACTTTTTCAGGACTTGTACAGTGTATTGTGGCTTGTCTCGTTACAGGGTGGTTCAATGTCAACTCGATGAAACAATATTTATAACACTATGCTCTGCTGAACTATGATTAAAGTGACCTATCACCCTTTCAAACACATACTGGTCACTTCTATAGTGGCACCAGTTACCCCTGCAACATCTAATAACACGTTCGTATATTTCATGCTTTTTCATTTGAATGTGGAAACACACTTGTACAGTACATTCCGAATGTTATACTGTAGATGGCACCTTTTAAAACTGCCCATACCTATACCTTCCTAATAACATCTTCTAATCAAACCAATTACTATTACATGTATAGACATTAACATTCTTCTTATAATTTATTTCGGGTTTGCCCATGTTGTTTAACTTCTTTTCTATATTTTACTTTTTTCACATTTTTATGTCAATTTAAGATGTCTGCAGGCAAAAATATATCCTCTACCCTCATCTTTACCCGAAAAATATTTTCTACTTCAGAAACCTTTAACTATGTACAAAGACACCCCAATGATTTAACTTCACCCAATGTTAAACAACAACTACCATTATTCTGCCCTATTACAAAGTCAATATGTTTGACCAACAGACTGTTTTGATAAGACTGCACAAAGGACTGGACTTTGACATCAAAGGTTGTCAAAACTATCAAAATCTGGCAGCCACTTTTGACCTGTTCAACTAGTAATCAAAACTTACTTGATAAGTTAAAGGATGAAGTCATTCTGGAAGTACTTGAAAACATGTGCTCTTTTCTTCTACAAGAGCATTCCTGTACCATGCTCCAAGCTAAACACGTTGACAAAAACCATGTTAATTATTCCCAGTCACCAATTACAAAAAGTCAGGAACAAAATTCCTAAGGGGATGTTTGTTAAACATAGCGTATGCATCTAATGACTGAGGTGGGTCTCATTCATTTCAGCTGTACAGCACGTGCCCTTTAACATGGCTATAACACTGCAAGTCCAGAGATAACTTCCCATACCAAATAAACCCTCTGGTTTGCAAACAACGAAGAGTTGGTAAAACACTGGGATGCCTCAGCAGAGCCTTAAGGCGTGGTCACACTATAATGATTTTTTATCGGTCTACCACACAATTTTTTTCCGAGGAATTGAAATAACTAATTTCTTGTTTGGATGGTTAAAACACAATGATGGAGGAACCGATTTGCTATCTGGGTAACCAATCTG
>JAAAJZ020696004.1:0-11110 GCA_010015985.2 Actinopyga echinites | reverse complement strand
CCCTAACCTAATCCTCAACCCTAACAAAGAATACAATCGATACAATACAATGCCATCAGCCAATCAGAAAATGTCTTCCGAGACAATGCGCATCAGCTGTAGTTCTGTGACAATTTCGATTCCAATAGCCCTAGCTCAGTTGCATATCGAAAACATGGCTTTTATACTAATTAACGTATGCAGTGACTTATAGGGCTGTTGATGGCCAATTCAGTCTACATTTAATCTTCGAGTAACCGTGCTTTCTGTGGACTTCGGCCTTGACCGGCTCTGTCTAATGTCTATTTCAGGTCCTCCCGTTCCGGGTCAGTTCCACCCACTAAAGGATTCAAGACCTGAAGTAACTTCCAAAGCGAACTCGGGTGTTAAAGCGAACCCTGCTTGCAAGCGTTCAACACAAATTAAACTGGAAGAAGAATATTGGAAAGAATTTATATTTTTACTTTTATGGATAGCTAAATGTACTTATATATATATATATATATATATATATATATATATATATATGTAAATACATCAACTTCTTGCATATGTACTTAGCGTGCGCATTGTGTTTTTCTTTTTATTTTGGGTCTTTCGGTTTTTGCTCAGTGATGGGATTTATACAGAAGACGGTGGCAACGCAAGCAACTTACTTCGCTGGTAGTCGGCAGTTTGTGGTCATACATTTTTTGTCAAGATCACAAAGCTCTGTTACATAGTTGTAAATTTTCATAATTGTCAAGCTTGTCAGTGTGGTATCTACGTCGCAAATAAACTTAAGTCTAATAGGAATTTGGCGCATTGGTATTCGGTGAACCGCGAAACAAGAAAATGATACTTCTGTCGTAAACGTTTGGGAACCCCTGATATACATTACAAAAGATAAAAATTGCTGGATACAAATCCTACTTTTAATAGCTTCTAGACTTTATATAGCATCAACAACTAAGTGAGCACAAATCGCACTACACTCTAAATTCACTATGGTCAAAATTGACCATTGATTGGCCGACCCAAATATGGTCAACCTGTTGAACTAAATTATTATCAAACGTTACCCCTTAATGGTCAAACCTGACCATTAAGTGGTAACTTTTGACCATAATTTAGTTCAACAAGTTGACCATACTTGGGCCGGTACATAGTTGACCAATCCATGGTCAATTCTGAACATTGTGAATTTAGAGTGTAAGAAGTTGATCATTTTATAGGTTTTATGAATATCGTTTCTATCTTAGGGCACTTTCATGATGCCATAGTCTGTGGTTTAGAAGGATTCCATATATAGAAACTTATTGTCCCCGACTCATTGAATTATTTGGGCTAGGATGGACAAATTTTGGGGGCTAGGATGGACTACAGCTTGCTTTATATACAGCAGGGACGTAAACTGGACACCTGAGTCTTACATCACGTAACAACTGAACTTGTTAGGCTATCCAACAACCAAACATCTGACTTAAGCAGTAGAAAATTTCTTTACACACTGTTTGTCTCCATTTTGTCGTGACAAACAAACATCTGTTGGATTGTTGGAGAAAAAAATACTTCAAAAAAACTTGACGGAGACAACTTACATGGACATGAAAAATTAAAGAGTAAAGTGTATTCATACGTGTAAAAACCGCTCTGAAACCACCAGGAGTTTCTCGTTCCCAGAAGAAGCCATTTGTAATTTTGAAACAGGTGCTGCCTGTAGGCGAAAAACAAACTTTTTTTTACAATATTGCATGCAACTTCCTTATATGGTCAAGCAACAGGGTATATGTCAGCTAAAACACAATTTTCAGTTTTCCTTATACAGGTGTGAGTGCGAACTGAATATCGTTTAATTTACTGAAAGTGCAACAAATATCCGCCAAAAAAAGGGGCGAAGGACTGAAAGACCATGTGAGCAAAATTTTCTATGCAAAACTAAAATTCAGTGGAGGAAAGGGTGTGCAACTTTCTCATTTAAAGGATTTTTCACCCATGTATTGAACTCAAGAACGTGGTATACTCGTAGCCGGCCAATTGTTGTTAATCATTGTCTGAAGAAGATTGTAGTTGTTGAAACATATTGTCATTAATAAACTTTAGAGGCATGCAGTATTTCTGTATCATCATATGGGATATCGCGCTTCCGCTTTGACGTTTTTTTTTAAGTGTAATGACTTCCTTCTGATATATGGTGATGGGTTTATGCAACATTCATAAACGAGGTATAACGGGACATCATGCAAAACAGAGTTGACGCGACATTCATAAATTTTATGAAAAAATACCGGTATTGGTGTGAATGACAGGCAGTATCCACGAACAGATCTGTTGCCTGTCACCAGAAAAAGACTGATGCTTACTTCATCAGTTCTTCTTCTTATAAACACTAGATATTTGTTTTCAATAAAACTTGAAATTTACATGACTCCAATTTTTCCCGGCATGCGATATACCCGTTTCATTATTCTTCTTCTGGGCTACGGTGGAACATCCACAGGACATTCGCTCACCACACGTGTCGAGAAGTTACACATTTAGACCCTGATGCTATTAACAAAGTAACTTACAGTGTCCCTTTCATTATACAAATCATCAATTAGGCTAGCAGGGAGGCTATTCCAGTGACTGACAGTCCTTGATAGCAATCAGTTTCTGCAAACAGTTAAAGAAGTGAAGGTTATGCATATGTTGTGTCTTACGAACGGGATGTCGAAGACAATCTCTTGCTACATGAGCTTGACGAAGACACTTTTGGCAAAGAGGATCAGCCTGTCCTGCCTGCCATCTATGTTCAACGAAAGGAGCAGGATCAAACTCTCATAGGAGGGTTGTCATGGACCCTGGCTTCCTTTAAAAAGCTAGAAGTAATGAACCTAGCCGATCTTCTCTCGATACACGCAACTACCCCTGTAAGTAAATTTGATCGGAATCTCAAACAGTACTGGCATATTCCAAAACCAGCCGGACAAGACCTTTGTAGGCAGCCAGTTTCATGTCACTTAAGCAGAAGGATAAGTTCCAGTAGAGCATGCCTAAAATTCTGTTATCTTTGTTAAAAATACCATGGATGTTCGTCTGTAAATTGAGATTATGAGTTAAAGCAATAGATCTTTGATACAGCCAACCTTGCTAAATCCACACCTTTCAAGACATACCGAAAAGGTATAGTATTTTTCTTTCGAGAAACAGTTGTGTTACATTTAGAAGACTGGAATTTCATGCCCCAATTTTTAGCCCAGTGACCTAATTTATCGATGTCGTCCTGAAGCTTTTGTCAACCACTAGCGTTTGCGTTAAAACAGTAGCAGACGAAATCATCGGCAAAAAGCCCCGTTTTAGAAAAAGCAGCATTCACTCCTAACATGCGCCAGGAAAAGAATGGAACTCAAAACAGACACCAGGGGGACAACGTACACAATCTTCACAAAGGAAGAACGAGTTCCATTACCACAACCGCCTGGGTGTGATCTGAGAGGAATTCGTTAATCTACTGGCGAACCTGCTACAGTACGCGAAGGTTAGTGTACAATTTTTGTTTATGGTTAAGTAACTCATGGGGAACAGTTTCAAAGGCTTTTAGACGTTCAATATGAATGCACCAATTTCCTTGTTCTTATGCAGTGATGATTCCTGTTTATTTCAGCTCCTATTTATGTTAAGTGAAATGAAAAGCTGCCCGGAACTGCATAATAATCGGGTGTCGAGACGAGCGAATATAAGCGCTGACTGACGGCCTGGCTAGTCACCAACATATCCACAAAAGAATATGAAAAATAAATTTGACGCTCGCTTTTAGTTATCCACTTCATCTTATGCTTTATTCAATATCAATTATCATCAATAACACTATTGCGGTGAACATTTACCATAAAGGGGAAGTAAAATGTGATCAACTTGGCAATCTGCTGTAAAGGGTGTGTTGGATAATAATTGCTAAGGTTTCCCATAGTTTTGGCATTTTTAATACTGCACTATTGAAAACTTGCCCACGAAGGAACTAGAACATTTTAGACGTCGATTTGTGTCCAATAAAGACTCAATGTTTCATGACTGTTTGACCGAATTTGTGGACGTCTGAGCTTGCAGTGGGTTTACACAATTACCCGTTCAATCGTTCATAAAAGAATTCACCAATCTGAATAAAATGTAAATGTAAATGATGCTTAATATAGAGCACTACACGACCATAGGTTTTGTGAGGCTCCTTGCGATGAAAATAAAATCCACTAAGTAATGCTTCGTTACACAGGTTTGGTCTTAGCTTAGCCTTAAATAGTGCAATACGTAAATTACACTTGATGCTGTCTGGCAAGGCATTCCACAACTTAGGACCATAGACAGAAAAAGACCTGTCAACAAATGTGGAACTGCATTGTGTAAATGTTGCAATAAGGGATATTGACTCTTGGTCACTAGGTCGTAATCTCTACATTGATTTAGGGACTTCGTGCATTAAATTCTTTAAATACTGTGGAGCGTCATCCTTGGGAGATTTGAATACTGAGGATAACATCTTATGTTTTGTATGTTGATTAATTGGAAGTCAGTGCAAAGATTTTAAACAGGCTTTAGCACTGGCGAATTAACTTTCATGAAATACTAATTTGGAGGCACGATTTTGAACATGCTGTAAAGTTTTATATCACATGCCAATAATCCCATTAATATTGCAATAGCGTAATCTAAGTGTGATATGAGAAGAGCTTGTACAATAGTCTGACAAGTATCATGATTTAAATAATTTCTAATAGTTCGAATTCGATGTAGATTGATTGGAAGCAATTCATGCCCTAAGAGTTAGGTGTTCTTTCAGACATAAATTCTCATCAATACACGTCCCAAGGTATTTAATGCGCCCACTTCTTTTCACATGTGTTCCATTTACATTCAGTTCTTGTGTAATAAATTTTGAAATTTGAGATTGTGACCCTTCAATACTAAACTCTGTTTCGTCAATATTCATTTTTTGTCTGTTGCAGTCCATCCATTCTTTAACACAGATTACGCACTTCCCTTAGCCGGAGATGATTCTTCCTCTGAAAGGGGATCATTTACATCAGTTCCCTTACTCAAGACACGATCATCCGCAAACAGAGGGTGATGTTGTGATCAGACAAAACAACGTCACCTGATTTGCTAGCATACCCTGAAAATAATTGTCGATCAACCACCGAGCCTTGTGGTACAGAATAGTCTCCCACACGAGGTTCGGAGTACGGCTCCCCAACACACACTCTGAATTTCGTTGGTCAAAGGTATGCTTAGAACCATGAGAAAACCATCCCGGAGATGCCAAATTGATTTTTAAACAGTACCAGGAGACCATAAGGACCAACGATGTCAAACGCTGTACTAAGATCAATTGCGCATAGAGTTGTGTTTTTTCTCCATTGACTAGAGCAAGCTTCCTCAAATGGCGTCACTTGTTGTGCGCAACGTGGTTTGGGGAGGCGCTCAGAATATGCTAGAAGAATATTACAAAATTAAACAAAAACTTAAACAAGTCCAATGTAAATTTATTTGTCTCAGAGGAAAGTCAAACTTTCGTCAATTCCTGACCACTACACTCAAGTTTACCTTAATAAATAAACAGTCAGAACTTATTGTGCGCTGTGCTCCAATCAATACGTAATCTTCATGTGACGCTTCAGCAAAATTAATTGATTAAACCTGGACTAGAGAGAGTCATTGAACAATTTGGCTAGAGCGGTTTCGCAACTGTAGTTTTGGCGATATGAGGATTGATAATCTGGTAGAAGAGCATGTGTCGTAATATGATCATCATATTGCTGTAGGATTAATTTCTCGATCACTTTAGAGAGAAATATCAAATTACCGATGGGCCGACTGTTACCGTACTGCAATTCCATCCCTGGTTTCTTTAATAGGGGCTTCATTGTAGACAATTTTCCACATTTCGGTAAAGTCACCATTTTGCATAGACTTGTTTGTAATTTCGGTGATTAGTGGAACAATTTTATCTATGCATTGCTCTAGCAATCACGTTGGTATGTGATCTAAGTCACAATGTTTAGTCACCAGACTTAAAACAGCTCTCTTCGCATCCTGGTTTTCCACAACTGTGAAGTTTGACAGTGACTCCACCTGATTATATGCTGAAGGGTATAGGGGCAAGTTGTCCAAACCATCAAGAATTGCCTGATCCTTGGTTAAGGAATAATCAGCAAAGTTCTGAGATAAGACGTAATCACTTTCACACGCAGGCAAAAGATTTTCACTAACATGCCCTGTTAAGATGCAAATTAGTTGAAATATAGCTTCAGTGTCACCTTTAAAACCGTCAACGTTTTTTTTTGATGGCCAGAGGTTTACTTTCCTCAAGTAATCCATGGTATTTGTTTCTTTCAGATTTGTAGGAGCACCAAACGATGTTAGTTTCTATTTTCTCCATCTGTTCCCAGTGTCCTGACAATTCGTTTTTGCTCCAAGATTTTTGTGCTGTACCAAGGAAAAGTGTGTCTAACTGTTCGTTTCTTGAATTGTTCCGGTGCAGGCTTTTTTTAAAAGCCCGACACTGATGTGTTGTATTATTCTACAAGACTGTCCAGAGAAACTTGTTTCTGTATTTCAATATTTTACTTCAGTTCTCCACCACCTATTTCAATACCTAATTCAGTACTCTACCACTTGTGGAAAATGTTAAAATAACACAACTTGAGGTATGTTTAGTGAAGCAAATCATTCTTATGTACGCAGTACTCGTAATTCGGAATTGTGTTAATCCTTTCTACAGGCTATTACTTGAATTTCATAGTGAATAGCAGTAGCTACACTGAATGAATTACGTTCATCTACTGTAAATATTATCTTAAATGATTAACTAAGTATACCATCTTGATATATACCGCACTGTCAATAAGATGTCAGTGTTTGGCACTTTGTTGACCTAATATGATGTTCGAGCTCCACCAAAAGAAGTGAATGACTCTTCTTAATATAGGGCATCAACGTACCAACAAGAAGGAGATCTATGTAACTGGAGACGTAGTGTAAGCAACGCTTTCAGTATATGATCTCAAATCACGTTTTGTCTGTATTTAAATCAACATGGTTCTTCTGGTTTAAACTGGGCATCCACACATCAAGTGTATAAATGATCTTCTGTGGTAAATGTGGCTAACAATGTGGAACGGTTTTTATTGTTGATTCTCTAGTGACCTCAAATGACCGCTTTATATGGGTCATTCACATATGAAGACATTTCAGTATGTAACCTCTAGTAACCTTGGAAAACTTTTAAGATACATCAAAAGCAAATATGAATCTTCTACTCACTATGGGAAAAATATCCAGTATGGAAAAGATCCAAGCCTCAGATCTTGAGAAATGGTTTAAACAAAGTTTTCAGTATTTGACATCTTTGATTTCTGGTGATGTCAGCTGACCTTTCACCTACAACAAAAGCTGTAGGGCTCTTTTACATATGGGGCATCCACAAATTAAGTATGAAAAAGATCCATTTTTCTCTCTTGGGATATTGTGTAAACAGTGTTTACTTCAAACACGCCTTCACAGATGCATATAGCTTTCACTTAACTAGGCTGGTGAACAATTAGTTGCCGATAGTAATTCATTGCTCTAAAGGTTTAGAAACGTTCGGAATGACTCAGCATTTTCGTTAATTGTCAATTACCTCCTCGTTCTGTATTACTAGATCGTCGCCCCAGTCATCTTCATTTGCACTGAAAATTTCCAGAGTATAAAAATTCACACACTCTGTTCCGCATAGAAATGACTTGAATTTAATGAATTCACTTCCCTTTGTAAAATGAAGGGGAAATAGCATTTTTCTGGGCTTTCGCCAAGACTAGTCCTTTTGTTCCATTTTTTATTTTACTTTTGTTTCAAGTGGATTTTAAGAATAATGTGTTAAGAAAAACCTCGAAATCTCTTTCACTTTATAGCAAGCTTTCTCGTTAGTTGGTCGCAACGATTCTTTGACATGGGGATATCAGGCACAGTAATAGCTATTGGACTTGATGGTCTATTAACGGTACTGATTGTGTTGCTTACTGGGTTCAGCTGGTTTTAACTAGGACCACCTATTTCTTAACTGGGCTTTAACTGGGATTCCCAGTTTACTCAACTAGGGTCTCTAGCTCTATAGTTGAACCAGTTGAACGGCGCCTAGTTGAGCCCAGCTGAACATTTGTGGGTTTTCCCTTTTCTCAACTAGGTTTTCAATTTGTTTAACTAGAATTCCACATAATTGTTAACAAAGACAACCCAGCTGGACCTAATTGCAGCAAACCCAGTTAAAAAAAGAATGTAATTCAACTTCCGTCTTTTGTGTTGACTCCGTGAGGATATTTATTAATGGGTGTCCTACATATAAAGAACAATTAAATCTTTCTGTCACCTCAAAAACTGTACATTCCCTAACGTCACGTAGCTTAACAAGTAAAAAAGAACATGCAAGTAGACAACATTGTTATTCGAGGCCGTTCAAATGCCGGCCGTTCCTTTCAAAGCATGACTGAAGCTAGCAACCTAACACAAAATTTTATCAAACGGGACCAGGCTTAGGTATGTGTCTCCAATATCAGCATATTGGGCCCACCTCCCACTAATATTGGTAAAGAAGTAAATAATAATAATTTCTTCCAGTGCTTGCATTAAATTAAGAAATTGTCTTAAACAGGGCAGGTCTTATTTATAGTACATAGCCAATAGACTATGAAACTGTCGCTTCATGGAGAGGAGGGGGTTCTGAGAGAAAGTATGTGTTGGCAAAAAAGTAAGGCATCGTTAGTTTGCTCTCAAATGATTTTCCTTCCCTCCCTAACACCACGTGTCTGAGGGGTTGCTCCATTTGGCATCTTGGGCATTCCCGAAAACTCTCCCCTACACCTCTCCTACTGCCATGTCAGCATCTCCTGTATGTGGTGACAATAAAGATCATCCCCAAGTGCCAATCATCTTTAATGCTTCGCCTTTTGCTTTCCTCATTTCCAGATTTCAGGTCCGTAGCTAATTAGGGGGAGGCAGAGGAAGCGACTAAAGCTCCCTTGAGAAAAAATTCATCCCCAGAAGATCAAAAGTGACCATTGACTCAGTGTATTTTAGTAAGTTTAGTTACCTTCCTGAAAAATATTTTGCCACCCCCCGAAGCTTTTTCCTCCACTTCAGTTCCCTGTCTGGGTACAGGCTTGCCTCAATCATTCTAGTGAAACAAAGCTCCTGTACCAGAAGACCACAGTGAATGGTCATACTTTTTAGCGTTGTCCCTCTATTAATGACTCTTTTAGCGTTCCATATTACATCACAACTGAACATGAGAGGTTGATTCCACAGAACACACGGTCATAGGATTTACTCAGTGGTCTTGAGCAATTACATCACCAGTAGTAAGCATGGCTGGGTAATTTTGCTATGAACCTTTTGCTTTTTAGATACATTTTATAACTATTGTGACTCCTCATTTTCACAAAAATTTACACGGTTCCAGGTGTAAATTTTCCATAGAAGCCAATTTCTGCATTATAATTCTGCAACTATGTCGTTTTTTTTTCAAGAAAACACCATATTAAATACACCCACTTCATTCAACCTTGAAGAGTCATGAAATGAAGCAGCATGCAGTGAAGGATAAAATAATGTCTCAATTCATTGCCAGACTTTCCCTGTTCATTGCCAGATCTTGTGAATGTCAGTTCTGTGGGGTCATCGTGGCATGAAACCGTTATGTCCACAGCTTGAACATTCCTGTTAGCACCTAGCTCGTTTGAAACACCTGAAATTTCAACTACTCACTCCAAGAAAAGCTGTCACAACCACAGTAAGTTGTGTATTGGGTTTTTCCATCTTTGAAGCAATAGTACTAACGCAATAATTAGGAGATAATTTGTTCAGTTCCTGACAGTATTCGTGCAGGGCACCAGGCCGTGGCCTAACGAAAAGGTGCATAACACAAGTGTAGCCTAGTGTTCAATGAACTTTACATAGTATCATACAGTGTGCCAGAGCCTCCGAAACAGTTATTTAGGCCTATAATATAGGTTAAGCAAGTAGTAAGAGTGAAATAAAGGTACGTAAGTTCGAACGGTCCAGGAAAAAGTTCGAACACCCATAAGAACTATGGAGTTTAACTTTAGAAACAAGTGAGAAATGCTTTTCCATAAAATTTGAAAAATTTGAACTTTTTTATCACAAATTAATTGCTAGTGCATGTTTGATGTAAATACCAATAAACCACTATAATTTTGAAGTTACCTTGAGACTGGGCTTGAGACAATATAGTTTGGAGCCAAAATGCTTGACATTTTGTTCATTTGTATTTTCTCAGCCATTCTCGCACAGAAATGTCTTCTTGACATCTTGACATGAATTTCACAGTTCACGTTAATAATGCTCTCAACACTTACTAAGCACGTCACATTCTGGGTGTTCAAACTTAGATACCCCCAAAATATTTGGAGTGACTGACAGACCAAACAACAGTTTGGCATAATTTTGGGTCAGGAAGACAATGTCAAGGAGTAATCAACATTTGCTTGGCAATCTACACATTCTACAGCAATGGAAAAGGCACCCCCACCTACTCGCTTCTTAGAAGGAGGTATCAGGAGTAGGGTCCCATCCATTGCAGACCTGGCAACAGGACCACTTAAGGGTGGGGTTTTCTTGTGAAGCATATTTGAGAGGTAAGCCGGAGCAAAGTTATTCAAACATTTATAAACATATAAACAAAATTTAAAATGGATTCTTTGACGAATAGGTAGCCAGTGAAGGGAACGTAGAAGAGATTTTGGACTATCTAATCTAGCTGCCGAGAAAATAAATTTACCGCAACGATTTTGCAAGGATGGAAGGCGAAGATTATCGTCACGATTTCATGGCTTTCAAAATTAACTGTGGCGGCGCTTCTCTTCCTTCTTCTTCGGCCCCCAGAGCGCTTTGGGTCCGGGTTGACGTCTCCTGAGGGCGGGGCGAAGCCCCGAAGCTCTGGAGAAGTTACGAAGTTGTGGGCATTAGATTGAATCATTTCATCTTCAATTGGCCTTGCATTTCTTCAAAAAGCAATAAACAACAAGCGCGACGAAACAACACAGTTTGTAAGATAGCTGGCCAACTGAAGCATTGTTTTTCTTCAATTTATCAAAACATTGTCTCAGTTTATCTCATCTCC
>JAAAJZ020694901.1:0-11111 GCA_010015985.2 Actinopyga echinites | reverse complement strand
TAAGGTGCAATTTGAAGGGTTTTAAAGGCCATTTATTTATGTAAGTTCAAACATTGCTGCAAAAGTGTCCTCTTTTTTAAGTAAGAAACCAAGATATTGACAATTTTCTAATTTTTATGGAAATAAAAAGGGGGGGATTTTGCCCACCTTCTTCTGGAAAGGGGGGGACAAATCTCCCCCTTTCCCCCCTCTGACGGAAACCCTGATAGCCTATATAGTATTACTGTAGGTGGAAACTGGGCCGTAAAACCTCATCTAACTAACTAACTCCATCAATGCTTTTCATAAATCCAGTGCTGCACCTTGTTCTGGACAAAATGTGATCTATGGGTCTGTTAAATGTTTTAGAGTGACTTGAACATAAAGCCCTCTGTCACAAATGCTGGGCAAGAAAACAAACTTTCCTAGGGTCATGAAAACATCTTCATTTTCAAAGGAAACAAAAGTGGGCAATGTGAGTTGTACAAGAAGGTCACCTGGGACTGTAAATTTAATACTGTGTACAATTGACATGCGACAGTATCTTTAAACCTTTCATTTTACTCTTTATACCTCAGTCATGTAATTTCCTTTAATGGATTTATAAGCCTAAAGTATATACTGTACAGTATGTGCACTACTCTACTCTCTACGGGGCACTATGGCCTCACCCCTGACAGAATCCTCCCAACCAAATACCTCAAGCCCTCTTGGAAACTTCCAGAAATGAGATGCCAATTCTGCCAAAGACATCCTAGCAACTATGTGGCAATGTCACTGCTTCTTGTAATTTGAGAATTACTGTACACCATGCTTATGTAGGCCTGTAACCATCAAGGGCATTTTGACACAGATGTGTTCATGTGATTTGACCAGGGAGTTGTGATTTGAACAATAGCCAGTTCAGAATTGCAGTCAATGTAGGTTTTAATTTGCCCACTTGTCAGTCGAAGGAAGGTGTCTACCTATTGCCAATTCTTCAGCCTATAGCCTCAGAGTAAAAATTGTTATATTTGGGGTAGGGCCATAGTCCCTTTTAAAAGGGCAATATTGTGTTTGTGGAGGCAAAAATTTTTCAATAATTTTGAAAACATCTAGGATAGAGTGGTAGGCAATTCAAGGTAAGGTAGTAGGTACAGTACCATTATTTTAAAGAAACAACGTTCTAACAGAAAGGTATTCATTATTTTGCAAGTCACAGACAATTGTTCAGCCCCAAACTTTTGAATTTTTAAATGATGCAACAGTTCTTGTCTCTACTGTATTATGTACAGGCAGTACACCATTTGGGGGAAGAGTTTGTTGAAGAGCCTGAATAATTTCATGATGAATCCACTGCACTAAAAAAGTTGGTAGCAGTAATATCTCGACTCATTGCATCTGTAACCTCAAAAGAGGAAACTTCAGGACACTGACACCTTCAGGACACAGCTAAGCATTTTTCTCAAAGGAGCAAGTGATTCTTAGATCTGTGCTACTTTCTGGAAAATCTACAGCCTCTGCCACACACATATCAACAGAACACAAAGCCACTTCACTTTAGGTGTAATCAAAGAAGTGTAACAAGAATATCACAAAGGGGTCTGTTCTTCTGAGGTAAACTTACTGTGATGGAAAGTGTAATCTGATCTACCACACTTAGACAATAGAATGGTGAGGTCTGGAAAACACAATTTTTAGTGGCTTTGATTCAGCATGTTAACAATGATAACTGAGATAATTTCTGACCAACTCATCTACAGTAATAAGTTGCCCTTTCAATTTCAACATTTTTACAATATTGTACAGGGAATACGCCTTATTTACAGTAATACTGTAAGTAGTGTTGCATCTCATTTTGATATGTATACACAGTACACAGAATGGTCAAATTTTGCAACACCGACTGCACTGTTCTTGTGCAAATTTGTGGTATTTGATACCAGCTGGCTTTTTTTTTTTTTGTTTCTTTTTAACCTGGGAAAATAGTAGACAAGGGAAAATATCCATTTTATCACCACATTGATCAGTGGGCTGTCAAGACTGTCAAGACTGGTGTACTTCAGTTAAACCAGAGGTTGACTTTTAAAAGGGACTATATGGTCTCACGCCAAATGATATTTTTTACTCTGAGGCTATAAGAATTCTCAATAGGTCAATTTCCTTTGATTGACGGACAAGTGGGCAAATTCAAACATTAAGTTCCCCACGTTTGAACTGTATTCTGGTCAAACCACATGGACACAACTGTGATACATGTCAATATTGTCAAATGTCCTTGGGAGGGTACAGTGTTCAACTTGAAGATTCTCAAGAAGCAGTGGCAAGTCACACACTGTGCTACAGAAGCTGTGTCTTCATCGAGAAGCATGGCAGAACTGGCAATGAAACTCCCTGATTGAAAGTGCAATCAGGGAGTTGCTGGTGCAATTAATGTCATGATCATTTCTGGAAGTTTTCAAAGGCAGTCATTGAATTGGGAGAGTGGTTTGAAGTAAAGTTCTATACAGTGTAGGTTGGGGAATTAAATTGTTATTGTCTGGAGTGAGGCCATCTATATAGTACACTATCTAGCTGACAGAAGTTGCAAGAAGCTATCATGCACAAACCACAACAAACTACTGTATCACAGTAGCTTAAATTATATTACATTCATACCATGTACTTGTCATTTCAGATGTAAATATAAGTAACCTTGTTTAAGTTGTTTTTAAAGGGGCTATATTGCACCACCCCAAACATATTTAGGAATCAGGGGAACTGCACTTGCTGACTGCAAATGGCTGACATGCTCTTCAGTACGATTGGTACAGTACAGCCTACTGTACTACTCCCAGCTTGGACAATAACTCGAGCAACTTCCAGAGGACAACTCCCAACCCGGACAATTCCCCTCAGACAATTCCCACCCATGCTGAGTAGTCTGTATAATTCTGCTAATACTGTACTGTACTGTACTTAAACCATTTTGAACTGGAAGATTTGTTGCTAAGGCTGAAAAATTCCAAAGCCCCCCCCCCACTCCCCCACCATTTAGAGCTGAAGGAGAGGTTTCCTATGCCCTACTGTATGTATTAGACTTGAAGGTGCTGGGACGAAAAAAGTAAAAAGAAATCGCAAAAAAGTTAAAAAAAGAGAAAAAAAAAAATCCCAGAAAACAGTATGAAATTGCATGTAAAAACAAAATAAACTTAATAAAAACAAAAATTTATCTCAAAAAAATCCAAAAGATAAAAGTGAAAACAAAAAACCGAAAAAATTTAGGAAAACCAAAAGTACTTGGAAGAACATTCAGTCAGAAAAAAATTTACTCGCAGCAACCAAAATTTAAATCCCAGAACTCCCCCCCCCCCCAAACATACTGTACAGTACAGTACAGTACATGTAACTTGGCAGGAATTAAACTTGGCAGGGATTATTTACACAATTTGCATTTGTGTACCAATTTACAGTACAGTATTTTACCATTTTGTGGAGCAAAATGCAATGCACCATTGGATAAATTATTCCCTGCTGGGTAACTTGTTTGCTATGGTTTTTCCTGAAAGAAATTCACTGCATACTGTAGCCCATGAATAATTTTTTTTGCAAGCCCAACCTCTCATAGTTTTCAAATGATGGGTAACTAGAACTTCATTCATGTGTTGTAATTCAATTTGGGGCTCATGAATTTCTAGCAAAATTGGACAATTTCTGTTATTGCTCACGTGTTAGAATATGTACATCAAACAAGGGGTACTGTGTATTCAACGCACTACATGGTTACTTTCTGACAGAAGGAAGCTTCATAATCCACTTAAATTTCAACTTCTTCTGTAATTTTAAAACCAAAACGCATTACCTGCATACACACCTTAATTTCAAGAAAACTGCTACGTAGCCTACTACAGTAGGCCTACTGTACAACTGTAGCCTATTGGAAGTTGTCAAAAGTAAAAATATTTTTAATACAACATAAACTTTGAAAAATAAATCTTTTTTAAAAGTCATTTATAAACTGGTCTAATTTGCAATTGCTTTCTTTTGACAGAAAAAGTCCTCATACTGTATATTCATAGGAAATTGAACATGTTTTCTGAGAACTGGAAGTAGCCTACATGTAGTACATACAGTAGGCTATTTGCTTCTCTTTTTCAGAATTTTTTTTTTTTTATGTTAGAAATGTGGGTTACTTCCATGATAAATATATTATAAAACACTACAATGCCACCAGTACATTAGAATCTATAGCATATAGCAAATAATCATGGTCTATAACTTGATGGTAAAATTTAAAACACATCCAATCAGGAAATAAACTTATCTGCAATGCCCTTTAATCTGAACACATTTGTGGAAAAAACTACAAAAACCTGTTTCACGTACACTGTAACAACTTTCATGCTTAAAAGTTAAAACCTGTTTTTATTACTGTATGGTGTTAATTGTTACCAAATACAATACTTGCTCCAGCCTCAGACAATGATGTGATTATCTGACTGATCCATATTGATGCAATGTTAATTCACAGTTCTTATTCCCCTTTAAAATAATTACACCCCCCCCCCAAAAAAATGCTTTTAACATACTGTAATTTCAAGAACATATAGTCTGATTAGTTTACAAGTACTTACCACAGATATCCTTCATTGTACCTGCAATTTACAGTGGGATTGTTTAATTGAAATGTTTCTTCTTTGTAAATGTAACCTCACATGTGTAATGTACACAGTAATGTTGGTTTGGCGTCTGGTACAGTACTTTTCCTTTCAAATTACTAAACACTAGAGTACATACTGTACATTTTAACTCCTCCTTTCTAACTTCTCCGAGTCCTACAGCAGATCACTCCTCTACAGTACATGTGCAGCATTTTCCTACACTGAAAATTAATCTAGTAGCTTGGGGCTGGTGTTGTACCAATCAGTTGCATTCCACATAACTCACAGACAGACCTACTGTACCTCTTAAGACTGACACAATACAGGCCACAGCTGCCCTCTCTAGTGACAACTTTAAAGAATAGGGATATCAACTGCAGGTATGGACTGGTGGTCTCATAAATCACATCCCCACAGACAGTCAGTGAGGCTCAGAATTTTACCCAGAAACCACTTGTGGCTTCCACCTGTCCTTGGATGTAGTATTTTAATTTGTAACATCAATCATATTATCCTTGCCACTGCAAATGATGCAGAACTGAGCATTCCACTGGCAGTAGTACACTGAAGTAGAAATACCAGTTTTTTCTCTGAAAAGTTACATGTATAGTACTGTACATAAGTTGTTTTGGCCTACTTTTGGTTTAGCTTTTCCTACTGTGGGTTGCAAAAACACAGAAAACAGATTACTGTATCTGTGTCAGGAACAGTTCTTACTGGTCTACTACACAGTAGGTGTGTGGTTAATATAGTGGCATTTTTTTTTTGGGGGGGGGGGGATTTTCCTTAGGCCCAGAAACTATAATTACCAGTATCAGGGCTGGAAATACAGTAAACAGAGGTCAAGAAGGTCATGGACTTCATAAATTTTTCAAAATGGCCTTGGTGCCCTTCAAAATGGCCTTGGTGCCCTTCAAAATGGTATAAGTACAGTACTTTTCAAGGCCTATTGGCCTAGTAACAAAATAACCAAGTATATATACATGTACACTTAACAGATAACACAAAATCTTGTTTGGCCAGGCGTCCTGAGAGGTGCATAAATGTGCCGTAAAAGCTAACATTAAACAGTCTTGCCCTCATGTCCTCATGATTTCTTATTTCCAGCCCTGTTACGTGCATGTCACTGACCTGTACAGTACATTTCATTCCACCGATTGGAGCGGCAGATAAACATATATATAGGTGAGGGTATAGTATAACTTTACCCACTTTTCGGTCAATCAAAAGACAGTGACCAATTCAGAATTAGGAAGATGTAACTGTGAATGTATTTGGGATGATGAAGGTCATCTTTTAAGGACAAGCTAGAAACTTCATGACTGTCTTAACAATCTATCAACAAACAATTTTCTGTAGAGGGTATAAAATGACCCTGATGAACACCACCAGTCTCATAGTCCAACCACAGTAAACTATGGGCCCTTAATAAGTGGTATTCAAACTTGTTCTCTTGGTGGCCTCAGCTTTTACCTTGTTCATCACAGAGACCCTGCAGTGTCACTTATCTAGGAGCAGTTTCAATAATATTTTTTTCAGAGCTTTTTCTCTTTTTGCTACTCATTTAAACAGCCACAGCACTCAGTTTAAATGACCCAGTTCTAAACAAACACTGACCTTCTCCAGAGAAATCTAATGGGTCTGCAACTGCCGTATGGTTCTTTCCGGTCAAAATACGATTATATTCCGATATCAATGCTTTGAAAGGATTTCTGACAAGAACAATAGCCGTCTCAAATTTATGGGAATTCTCAGCTTTGAATCGATGACATTTGACAACAAGGACTGTCCCTGCCACATAATCTTCGTATTCTCCATGGAATCCTGCAAAATAAGAGCAGTGTAAACATTTTGGCAAAACATGTTCCATCTGACCTGTTACAAGTTTAGGTGAAATGCTATTGTTCATCACGACTATTCATTATTATAGTAAGGCAAATTGTGTTTTCCTATGAGTAAGGACTGTAAAGCCCCATCTACACAATCACACATTTGTTCATGAACATAGTCATACAAAGGTTTGAATACTTGTTGGGAAGATGAAACATGCAGGAAAAAGTTTGAACATCTTCATACATGTTGGACGTTTTTCAGATTTGTTGGGCAAGCAGTCCACGCAATCATATGTATGTTTACTAGTGTGATCATACAAATGTATGGTGGTGATTTTGACCAATGTATGATGGTGTAGACGAGACTTAAGGCACATTCACTTTCACACTCCTGGTTTGATCCTACGCAGTGTGTTCAGTACCAACACCATGGTTAAAAAAGTTTGTACAGAACCTCCGCACATTTAAATTGGACAATACTTTTCACCTTTGACATCCAGGGTTGTAACTACACTGGGTGGAGATGGGCTGGCACGCCCAGCACTCGGAATTACTGCCTGGTACTGCCCGGTGAGCAAACAGTCACCACCTGGCACTACATGGACGTAAATAATTACTGCCCGGGGATATATCTTGTTGCCCGGTACTGCCTGGTAGAGCCCAGTACTACATTAACTCATGTTTACATGCAATTGTAGAAAATTTGAAGATTTAACTGTCTTTTTAGGCACTTTAAGTGTAAATTGACAACTTTGGGATATTTTTCAAGTATTCCTTTCCACGTTATACATCAAGATAGGGCCAAAAATTCTAGAGTGTACCCTTCCCAGTAGGTGATGTCCTCACTCCGGAGGCTTCGTTCATTTCAAACCCCTGAATTTTACCCGGCACTAAAACTGGTCTATCTACAACCCTGTTGACCTCACTTGAGATCAACAACCTAAGTCCAGTAAATGATGCACCAAATTCGAATGTGTGTGTGCTGTAGCCATTGTACCATGGAGAGGTTGATATTGAGCAGGTATCTACATTCCCCATCGGCCAGACTGCTTCAACACTTCCTAGCCATCCCATGCCAATGTCTGCCACAGCAAAGAAGACTGCATCCAGATTTAGATACAAACTTACAGGCTCTCTAGTCTCACCCTACACAGTACCAATTCTCCCAACTAAATTACTACTTAAGCCCCTCCTCCAATTTTTAACAGAAACAAGTGTCACTTCCAAGACACAGCCACAGTAACCTGCATCGTGCTGAAATTGCTCCAGGCAACATTGGAAAACAACCTGTGTGTGAATGTGAGATTAACTGGGAACACAACTCTCTGTGCAAGCTATCACTGGCCAATTAGGGTGGAGCATGATTTTTTGAATGAATGTCAAAGTCACAATTTAATTTAGGACTAATGGGTTAGGTCTAAATATATTTGGAGGATGCTATTGGCCCTTTAATTGCACATGACTTGCTCAAGTTACTTGTATATTAATTAATACTGATGAATGTCCCAGCAAGAATATAAACCCAGTTTGAGCCAAATTCCCAAAGGCTATGAAGGTTGGGAGGCCTCTTGTTCTACACCACCATTGCCCCAAACTGGAAGAAAGTTGGCCAAATTCCAGTCACAAAACTCCTCAATGCCACAAACAACAGCTTTGCCAATCAAGTCATTCAATTCCTCAGTTTTCCGGGCAATTTCGACAATTTAGAATGATGGCAGGGGGATGGGGATGGGGATGGGGAAGGGGGATAGGCGCAGACACATTCCTACGCTAAATGGACAATTCAATTCCATGAGTTTTCCATGACCTTTCCATAACCACATCATAAATAGTCCACATCTATACCCTTGCTCTTGCTTATAAAATTTAATGAGAAAGTTCCCTTTGTACATTCATTTCTAGGACATTGCATGACCTTTTCTGAATTCCATAACTTTTCCAAATCTTCTATCATTTTCACAAAATTCCACAACTTTTCCAGGCCTGGAAAGAGAATATGAATGTCATGACTTTCCCAGGCTGCAGAAACACTATAGACAGTGCATGACATGTACCATTAAGCTAGTACCGCTCTACCACATTTTTGGCATAACCCAGTCTTTTAAGCCTGCCACACATAAGAGAAATAAGCTCAGCCAAATGACTTGCATGTCACTTTGCTCAACTAAGTTTTCACGTATGCAGACAAGTTTATGTGAGATTTTTGCCTTGCATGGTTGCTGTCACAAATATTCAGCATGTTTGATGTTTTTTTGACACGTGTGGCACTTTTCTCATAATGTGCCCCGAACCTGAGCATTTGGCTCATGTATTTCAACCACTGTACAAGCGTCGAGGATCACTCATGTAGGTCAACAAGAATGGTTGTGCTTGCGCAGTAGTTGAAATATGTGAGCCAAATGGTCAGATCGGGCGCACATAGTGAGAAAAGTAGCACTGGTGCCCCAAAAAAGTGTTTGAAATTTGATACAACTACCATGCGAGGCCAAAATCTCACAAAAACTTCCCTGCACACGTGAGAAATTAGCTGAGCAAAGTGACATGAAAGGAATTTTGCTGAGCTAATTTCTCTCGTGTGAGGCAAGAATATCATCTAATCATGACCACTGGGTCTGACACTTTTGAAAACCCAATTCAGGGTACTTCATATGACAGAATCAACTCACCTGCTCTATATAATTTTTTGTCATTGTAAATACTTCCAGTGTATATCCCACTTGCACTTTCTAAAAGATGTCTGGTCCAGGTGTTACCTGACCCCGGGGCACTGGCAAGGGCAATGACGGGCCTACTACCTGGAGGAGCAAATGCTTTGACGAGGCAAACCTGAAGGTTGACATTTGTTGAAAGTTTTTTACCTGCAAAGAGAAGAAGTTGGTTCATCTTTTCTTTCAAGATCAGAGGAGGAGAAAAAGAGGATCACAGGTAAACATATCTGAATGGAAAATGAAAAACTTTATACCACAGGTAAATTGAAATGCATTTAAATAGTCTTAGGGTTGACTTTCACATGAACTAGTCACACACAAGGTCACTCACTCCTAGGAATGAAGTAATGGAAGAGATGGAATGACCAAACGGTGCCAGAGGTGCTCCTCCTCCAAGGGAGCAGGTCCAGGGTCCTGCCACTGGGTCCTTGGTGAGGTCCAGTGGCAATGCCCTAGCGCCCTAGCGACCACCAAAGAATTGTATTTTTAAGACTCACTTCAGTAGTGAACCTGAACAACTTTTGAATAAAGACCATAGTAAGGCCCATTTTCACTTCAGCTGAATAAGGGCAGCCCCCGATACCCCACATTGGGGTGATATAATATCCTCGTCTTTTGAGAATGGTAAGGGAGCCAAATTGATCCGAGAAGGAAGCGAAGGGGCAGACTACACATCTGCTAGTTACGTACGTTACTGGTTACAACCCCTAAGAAGTGAACACAGGCCAAGTCCAACATCTATGACTTATTAAATTTAATGAAGACTTTCTGCTACTGAGATCAGACATGCAATTAGCAAATTTCTGAGAAAACACTGGTCATCTACTGTCCTAGTTGACACATTGACAATTAACTTTATTTGAATAATTCATGCCAAATGTGAGGTTCCAACCTTAGATTTATTGCATCCCCCAATAGCACATCCAGGATCATAGGGGAGGGAAAGCACCCATCCATCTCCCCATCCCACCCCACCACAAAAGGGAAAAAAAGTGGTTGAGAACAAAATTTCGCTTCCAGTCATTCATTTGAAAGCACTTGAACCTCACAATCCCATCAATAGAAGGTGCAAATTCTTGAAGAACTTGATGGCCCCTAACTTCCCAGTGCCATTGCAAAACACAGGTGATTCACTCACAGATTCCTGGCCTAACAAACTAACCTAGGTACATGTATCTTACATACTTGGGGAGAAATTGCATGGCCAGCTCTATGTGTACATGCTTTGTTTTTACAGAACAACTGCAATGAAATGCAATTTGTGAAAGTAAAGATCAACAGGTCAAATAAGGTACCAGGAATGGGATAACTATTTCCTCTACGAAATACAAGAACTGAACTGTGCTGTCCTGCAGATAATGAAAGATACTGCTGTTGTACCCCGACAAATCCCATTTGGGAGATTTCCCCCATCTCCTAAACTTCCCCAACCCTCTAACACTACCCCCTCCCCCAGCACTCATCAGACAACAACCCCCTGACAATTCCTACCTGCTAAATTTCTGAACCTCTTACACCAGCCCTGATGTAAACACCTCAATCCTACCACCGTGGGGTGTTATCCTGAGGGAACTGTCTGGGGTAATAATGTTCCGAGTGGACATTGCCCTGTCAGGACTGCTGTTACAAAACAATAAAGTACTAAAGGGTTCACACAAGAAATCTGACAATGAAATTCCATGATCATTCCATGACAGTTTTAAATTCAAGAATTTTCCATGATTGTGTGAACCCTGGTACTAGAAAAGCAAAATAATGCGGCTGGTAAAGTAAAAATTGTTAAGATTTCAGCTTTGCCAAAAAAAAAAAACAAACAAAAAGAAAAACAAGTCCACAGACATTGATTTCTCATTCATAAACACTGTTACTGTTTTCCTGCATTCTGATTGGTTGAATTCATTTGAGACGCTCTCAAATGCCATTTGAGACCGGTCTCTTGACAGTTAGGACAATTAAAACAGCGTTGATGGCAT
>JAAAJZ020691591.1:0-11118 GCA_010015985.2 Actinopyga echinites | reverse complement strand
GCATCGGCCCGATTGCGAAATGAAATAATCGGTAATCGGTAAAAACCGATTATGGTATAATCGTTCGAACACTAATATCAACTCAAAACGCCGCTTTAAGGTAAAGATTGTCTTCATTGCATATTTTTCATGTAACACTGTCTTTGAGTCAGTTATTTTTCTTTTTCATAGTAAAAATTTGACACAGAACCAAGTTTTCATTTTTCAGTATTTGGTCAAACCAAAATTCCAACAATTTCTGTCAAAAGAATGGGAGAATGCCTTCTGTGAAACATTTGTGTAAAAATTGGTTTCTTAGTTTCTTATGAAATTATCCATGACTTTGGTGAGGAACCATCTTTAGGCTACTCGTTACTTCTCAGTGATCCACTCAAGGTCACACCAGCTGCGTTGGGGTGATTTCTGCCATCCTCCATTCAGAACTTTATTGTACGGGAATGATCTTAGTAAATGAAAATCAAACTAACACAATTCTGGTTGACAACACATTAAGAAATATTCCTGGAAAGTTTCATTCATTTTACTTCATGAGTTTTATATTTTAATCATTAAAATTTTCGTTAAGTGGTCGACTCATGGTAACGCTAGTATACACAGCATTTGCCTATCTTGTGTCTCATCCTATAAGCAAAGGCATACCCACACCAGAACTCGTTTCCCGGACAGGCCAAACTGTCTGTTTTCTGTCCACACACTTTTGCAGTTTTTAGTGAAATGTGCGCATTTTTTTTATTGATCCGAAGCTGCTCCCTGCGGATTCATTCCGTCACGTTGTGTAAACGACATCTACACATAGCCTACGTACTGTGCGGTATTCGTACGGCATTCCACCCTTGTTCTCAGCATTATATCTGTATGTACATGCACATATATGCATATGGGGCAAACGTGAGGCTGTTCTTATCTGGTGATATGCATTGTAGGCTTGTGCCGTGCTATGAAAAGATATCCTGGTTGTTCCTGATGGGCATTATTTCCATTTCTTCTACGCATTTCCCACGCACAAAAAAAAAAGTTTAGTCTGGTGCCCACAGGCAGTCCTAACTAATATGACACTGTCTTAAAAATATTCCCAAACCAAGGGTGTAGGAAGAGGGAGGGGGATGGGGATGACAGCCCCTGCATCGAAAATTGTGGGGGGCAGAAGTATGCTTCAGCCCCCCACTTTCCAAGGACAAAAACCCCTTATTTGTCTCTTCTGTAAAAAATATCAAGAATCTGAAGTAATTTACCTTAAAATTTGTCCAAAATGATACACCCAATTGCATCTAAGGTCCCTCAAATAACCAAAGCTCTTCAAAAAAATTGTCAAAAATTTTCTGTAAAAAAATGTCAAAAATTTGCATTAATTCTCGTAAAATTTGTCCAAAAATGATGCTCCAAATTGCATCTAAGGTCCCTCAAATATCCAAAAATTTTCCCCAAAAGAATTTTCAAAAATTTTCTCTAAAAAAATGTCAAAAATTTGCAGTAATTTACCTTAAAATTTTTCCAAAATGATGCACCAAATTGCATCTAATGTCCATCTAATATCCAAAAATTTTCCAAAGGGGAGGGGGACACCCCTCCCCTTAGACCCCTTTCCTGGGACGGTGATCCGAACCAAGGTTCAACCCCCCCCCAGTCTCGAACAGCTTCCTACGCCTGTGTCCCAAACCATGGCCGTGCAGCCAAGTGCCTTACTCTTCCATATGCCTCATCGCTCATATGAAAACTGCAGACCTTTCAATCTCTTTTTCACAAAAATAGGGAGATTTTGCAGTTTTAAGGCCCAAAAATAGGGAGATCAACAAAAAACCAGGAGATAAGCACTTTGCAAGTCAAATCCTCCTCACTAAACCTTACAGAATTCTCCATGGGTGTACATAAGTAGTGTGGGTGGTTGCCACACTTGCTATATTACATACTGTATGAATGAGGCTGAGTTTAGTAATGGGATATTACCCTGTTGTTGCACTTACGAAATTATGATATAGGTAATATTTAAGTAAAACAGAAAAGTTTGGTGTAGAGAATACATATTACTATTCTTTCAACCAAATTTAGAATTTGAAATTATTTGGGGGAGCAGACCTGCATTGAAAGGGCATTACAATTAGGGAGTGACACGTGATAAACTGGGAGATATGACCAAGAAACGGGAGGCCAGTAGACTGGCTGAAAAACCAGGAGACTCCCTGTAGAACCAGGAGAGTTGACATTTGACAGGTCTGGAAAACTGTGCAAAATATTCACCGAGCAGTAAATTTTCTGGAGATAGCACAGGTGCAGGCTGCCTTGATCTTATCAGCTTAATCTGTGCAACGCATTTCAGGCATTTGTTAGATCATGTTTACCACTGATTGATTACCGAATACACTTCTCCAACTTAGCCCCTTTGTAGACTGTACAGATTGACTGCATATGATAGACCATCATTTCTCACACTTTCAAGATACAATATTTTCTTAGCATTCACTAAGATTTCACCAGTGTTTGGTATAGATATCTTTTTGGTGATAAACATCACTTTACACTGTATGTATTTGGTAATGTATGTACAGATATGTTAGTCTTAACATATGAGGTGCTTCTATACATCAGAACATGTATTATACATGTGTAAGGAGTTACTTGATTTCCATTATAAAACATGCTACACCGTTGACACAGTACAAGGCCAAATTTTTGTCCTAAAATAACACATTTACAAACTAGTATGTCAGAGTATGAGTAGTGTCACAGGTAAAACATGTGCCAGGAACTCAATCAACCAAGTTTGGTAAGAAAAGACTGTTTCTTGAAAGTGTGAGAGATAATGGTCTATCATAGACTGTGAATGTAAAAAATTTGTAGTCTGCACAATGGCTATATCAGAGTAGTGTATTCACAAAAACATAGCACTATTCAGGGCAAGAACAAAAGTATTATCTGGTCTGAAAAACATCTAGTTTTGACCAAAAACATTGTTTATGCTTGAAAGTGAAGATTCATGTGGGCTACTTCCATGAAATGCTCAATGGGGATATTAGTGATGTCATATGATATTAAACTTAAAGGAAAAATGCAGTCACCCCAAATGAAATAAGTATATCCGGTTTTCTAATTCATAAATGGCTCTTATTTAATCATGTGACAACATTTTTGTTACTGAAATGATGAATTTTGCTCCATATCTCCTTCACATACAGTATTTATGTTGTAAAACATCATGATAAATGCTTGTACTAATAGCCTATTGGAAGGAGAATTGCAAGATTTCAATTTTTCAAAAAAAAAAAAAAAAAACTTGGAGTGACTGCCTGGTGCCTGTCATGAAATTGGTCGTTACCGTTTGTTGCCTTGACTTTATACTGTAGATTGACATAGTTATCAAGCAATATGTAAAAATTGCCAATGGAAACATGGTAAGTGATCGATGGGAAAATTCTGAAAGTAGTCGTAGCAAGGGTATACTTTAAAGGGGCGTGGTTATCTCAAAATATTCTTTGTGACGTCTTTGTGATGTCAGCATTTTCTCGAATGCATTTATCCACTAATGCATCAACATACATTGTATATGATGTCACGTTAGGTATATGAAATTCGTACATCATGTACACACCGACTAGCTATACGGTGCCATCAACAACTCGTATGGTCTAACCATTGAACAGTGACGACTGCAGAAACATGTCAAGAAAATGCTGACGTCATGAAGAATATTTTAAGACGACCATGCCCCTTTAATATCAGGGAAACAGACATTGCCAAACGTATATACTATCATTGGTACTCTCATTCAGCTAGGGTCCTGCAGACCACAACTCTCCCTGAGACACTATGTCTTACATTTAACAACGAAGACATTGTCTTTTTTGGGCAGGGAGATATTGAAAGGGGAGTCAAAGTGGCCATTTATGTCCAAAGTGAAAAGGTAAGTCTCAATTGAGGAGGGGCCTTCAGAAACAACCTCGCTTGGGGACTACAGTTCCACAATCAAGCAACTTACTTTTGAAGACGTTCAGCACCTCAGCTCTGAAACATGACCCCTTTCCATGGTTCAGTGATCATTTGCCTGAAGATCAGTTGGCCTGAGGAGATTTCGTGATAGGTAGAGAAGCTTTGCCACTCAAAGTGACTAAGTCCAGATACTTCTGATTTATAACACCTGCCAATTAGTTTAAAACTTAATCAAAATTGCAGGATTAACTCAATCAGCACTCTGAAATCTCATTTCAAAAATGTCTTAAGAATAGTTGATACTACTTTCACAGTTGAGATGTGGTTCTTAACTTTATTGCAACAAAATATCTTTAGTTTGGATTTTTTCAACATTTAAGTTGAAAAATTATGTATGGTACTTTTTTGGGGGCTTTTGACACCTTTCTTTCTTCAGTGAGGCATTTAGAAAAGAGGGGGGTGAGGGTGGGGGAGTGGGGAGTGGGGAGTGGGGAGTGGGGAGTTCCTTTACTAGTTTCCAGTCCCAGCTGAAATGCTGCCTTCTTTCTCATAGACCACAAATTTAATACATGTTACCATCTACGATTCATTGTTTACCACTTCAGGAACTTATACATAAAACGGGTCCTTGTATATATGACAAGTGAATGTGGAAATGAATTCCATGACTTTCCCATGACAGTACATGACAAAATAAAGGTTTTCCATGACTAATTCTTACATCCCACAATTCAAATTACAACACACTCACCATATGTTACTCTGAAAACAATGGCAGCCATGTTCACTGTCATCATGAAGATGGTCTCCACCTCCCCTTAAAAGCCGACTGATCCATCCGCTTAACAATTCCAAAAACTTTGACTCAATAATCTGGAGTCATTTTCCAACACTGGAATGCAAACACCAAGACCACCATAGCCAAATAGTATGCACAGTTATGTGTACATAGTGAAAGATTCCAGGATTTTTCACTTGCAATACCAGCTCACCATGCCATTTCATAGGGTAACAGAATTCCATGACTGTGCCATGAATTGTCTGTCAATGACTTTCTGTAATACTTTCCAATTTCCAGACTTACTTTTTCCAAAACTCCCTTCAGGTGGATGCTGGAGGGCGAAAGCCAAATGATACTACTCCCCTAAGGAGCTACACTACTCCCTGAAGGAGCAATACGACCCTGAAGTTCACCAAACTGAACGTGATCAACTGCTCAGCCATCACCCCATTAACATTTTGCGTCTGTTATGTAATGGCTATATGTTCTAGACTGGCTGAAAAGAACAGATACTACACATTATCTTTGCCAAAACGCAAAGAAGTAACTTCCAAACTTTCAAAAAATTTCCATGACTATATGGACCATGCTGTCAGACTGATCCAATCCTTGACAATGGAGTTTCATCTTCCTCATATATTGCAAAATACTCACCAATTTAAAATATCTTATATAGTATACACAATTTTACATCAAGGTGACAAATGAATACTAAAGTGCTCTAATAAGTTAAACTTCATTTTGTCATAAAAATGTATGAGTTCATCTAACAAAACTGCTTTTCATCTACATTTTGGTTCTGTCGACCAACTTAAAATATAATTCTTTTCCTCTCAAATTAGAAGAACAAAGAAAATACATGAATATTTATGAATGAATCTCAAGAGAACAAGAGACAAATATACAATACACCAATTCTTCAAGGAATACCATGAGCTCAAGGTTCATTATCATTTTTGCATAATCTTTTCAGTAATGTGTAGTTAGCAACTTTGACATTAGACACTCACAATGCATTCTGGGAAGGGTTGACATGAAGCTGGAACAGCAACTGAGAATGTCTACAGTGACACTGTATTAGCACACACAACTGTATCTGAAATATTTGGTTTTTGCCTCTGATCATTATAGAAATTGATCAGTTTCAGACAAAATGGTGTGTTTGAAGTAAAACTCTTCAAAATTTGACTGAAAAGTTGGAACGGGGTAACCCTTTGATGCAGCCAGAACAGAAAGCAGTCATTTGAAGCTTCCATACATGGAGACATAAAATTTCTGTAGTCATTGCACTGCAAGTTGTCCATTTAATGTTAAAATGACTTACTGCGAACCACGTATCATATGCTAGCTTGCACACTACTTGAAGCAAGGTGAAACAGTTGAAGGAAACTCAGAAATGCAAAAGCCAAAAGCAACAAGCTCAGGTAAAAGGACTAAAACCATTACAACCTCTAAAGCCCAGGCCACACAGCCACAGCTACTCACAAGCCAAGGCAATATGACGTCACATCAAATGTAATCACGGCAGTGTTATTTGTCAGACGAGCATTTCGCTGCGTCATGAGCTATCAACCCGACTGAACATATTCAGTCGTAGCGGAGGCACACAGATGCACTCAGTATTTGACATGGCGGGAGGACCTGAGCTCAATGTGACATCTCCTTGCATCTGTTCGTGGGTAGTTGTAAAGGTGTGGCCTGGGCTTAAGCAAACAAATACCTACTTAAAGCCATAAATTTTCTTGGCAGAGTATCCAAATTTGGGGCTTTTCTGAGAATTAAGAAGAGGTGGGGTAGCTGCACCCCTATGCAGTCTGCCACTCTCCACTCCCACTGTAACAACATACCCCCAAAGACAAATTTTCAACCAACCACCCTCTAAATATTGAGCAAAATTCCTAGTGACAAAGGTTACTTGCCTCATTATTCCTTCCAGGATAACAAATCTTAGAGAAAAGAACAATTTGTATTTCAAATAATGGTTTATCATTTTTTGGGACATCAATGAATTTGTGTTAACATGCATAGGCAGGGAGCAATTGACCAAAAGACACAAACTTCATTTTACCCAAACCTTACAAAGCAGCTACAAATATGTCTTCAAATTAACACTTATCTTCAAGAAGTTTTTTCAATTGTGCTAAAACTTCAGTTCCCTACTCAAGTCTAGGTCACCACAAAATTTTGGATGGTCATCAAATCTTACACGAACCATTCTAAAATACCCTCCATAAAAAGTTTCAATTTCACCCATTCTTCATTGCTCTATGAAGTACACCTTGCCATGGAATTAGCTTCCAAAGTTAATTTGACGAGAGAAAAGTCTGAGGATCCCTTCTCTGCCCTCAGGTCTGTACACAAAATTTACTAGAAGAGATGGCCCAGTGATCCCTCTCTAATTAACAAGGGATCATTCTAATACTTTTTAAAGATCACGACACTGGTACCCTATTATCCTTGGCCCATTTCTTCATCACTCTGATGATGTACTCTACTTGAGGGTTCCCTGTATTACGAAGAATCTGCAGGATGTCTCGAAGAGTTTCCCTGCAAAGATAGAGAAGACAAAAATTACATTTTATGAAAAAACTATTGGAAGTGAAAGTATGGAATACTATGCTAACATTACAACAAGAATATTTTCTGTGATTTTTTTATTACTTATAGAGTTACAGTTGTTATATCATTTAAAAATTTGTAAGTTGCAGCTAATGAATTATTCTTGAGCTACAAGTCGGTGATTTCCTTTCCACGAGACCCTTATTTCTTGAAAAAGTGTTACCCTAGCTCTACTCTCTTCTAATTCCTATCTTTATATGCACATAAATCATAGTTTAAGGTAGGAAAATTTCTGTATCAAAACACAACATTCTCATTTAAACCAATTCACCAAAACTGATTTATATCAAACGAAGCAGCTTTTCACTGGTAACATTATCTTTACAGGGTAATATTCTGTTTATATTCCATCAACAGGGAAGAGTCAGGAATTATCTTTATCACCATTAAATAAGTAAGTCTACCATCAAAACTCTCTTTATATCTTTACTTCCCAAAAGTAATAAACAGATGTATGAATATTGTATCATGGGAAAATTTCAACAGTTTGGACCAAAAATTATTAATATGCTACAAACCAGTAACTTTCTTTCCATAAGACAATTATTTCTTGATAATGATGTTACCCTAGCTACTTTGTTTTAAATTCCTTATCTTTCTATCCATCTAAATCATAGCTTTTAAAGGTACAACAGTTTCTGTATCACAGACATAATATTCCCCTTTACACCAATTCGCCAAAACATAAAATGATTTACATAAAATGAATACAGTACAGTTTATGACCTGAACAAGAAACATTACTACAGGCCGGGAGGGGGCATTTGGCCCAGAATGTTGTCAAAGATGGTCATATAAGAAGTGTGTAAGCCAACGTAAAGGAAGTTCCTTCAAAAGTTTCTCTTTGAGCGCTGATTTGATAGCTTGTAAAAAGTTGTCAAAGTTTGCATAGTAGTAACTGCAAACATGATACCAATGAGGCACATTCTAAGCCACAGTTACAATCAGGTCCCTCACAGTTTCAGTCTTGGTTTTCTCCCAAGATTTTCTTATTTCAGTGACCTCCTCCTCCCGCCCCCTCCCTCACAACCCCACTTTATTAATCCTTGTCAAGCCGTTGATGCAAAATGGTTGTCAGGCTGTGCTGTGTATTCCTGAACTGATCACAGTGTCATGATACAGTATACCAATTTTACGTACATCATTCTACTTAAACAAGCATGATGTCCAACCAAGCGCTAAAATTGGTTTTAAATAAATTTAATATAAGCTCTCACTCAGTTATAGCATTGTGCTATTATCTTTCATACTGAACACATTCCCTGCATGATCTTTTAATACTAAGTTAAGTGGCAATCATTATTAGTGAGCCCTTTGTATGAGATTTCACAAGAAGTGGTCTATACAATTCACACACTTTTACTTAAGTCACAAAAAAAAAACAATTACCTGGGTTCATGACCAGCAATGATTTGCTGAAAGACTCCAACACATGCCCCCCTTTTCCCCTCCCAGTATTCAGGGTTGGGGTCAAGCCTCTCCAAGACGTCAAAGGCTTTAGCTGCATAATAGAACTGACCCATCTGCACAGAAAATGAAAAAGATACACAATTCTCATCATTTTTATTAGTACATCAAAGACCTTGCCATAATGGAAGAGTCAGAGGATTAAAATGAATGATTCACTGATACACTAAATGAAACCTTGCTTGATAATCACTGATGGATACTATACTCTGAAAAATTCTTAGCGTTTACTGCCAAAGTTAATCATTCATAATCCAGTTTTACACACAGTCGTGGCAAGGTTACAGGCTTGTATTGTGCTTAGTTAGATTTGTTAGTTAGATGAGGTTTAACGTTTCCAACCAATTGGTTCAAGTTGAGCCGGCCACGGCCCTTTTTCCAGTTGTGGCTCACTGGCTTGTTTTCCATTACTCCATTGCGTATGCTGGGCCTCCCACGTGAAAACGGGATGCTCTACCACTAGACCAAACACGTGGTCATGGCTTGTATTGTGCAAACAATATCAAGAGTATGTGTATGTGTACAAATGTACTGTCTCACATTGTGATTATGAGTGATCATTTTTCAGAAATAAAAGAACCGAACTCTTCATTATCACCATTCTGTTGCTTCCAAAATCTGTAAGTGTAAGTACAATTTCATTCTCACAAACATGAGTTAAGGCCCATGTAACGAAAATTGAGTATAGTTACATACTCACTACAGGTTTGATAAGTTCTTCAATTGTAATTTCCACTTACATTCTGGCTTTACCTATCACTTGCTTTGAAGATTCTAAAAGTTCAAGGCTTTTTTTTTTACCAAAATGGAAGTTTACATGGCCCAAGAATGAGAAATTAATATCAGAAAGGGAAAATGCACCTATTTTTAAGTGTTCACACATAATGGACACATGTAGAAATGTAATCTCTTCTACCATAAATGAAAGTTTCCAGTTTTCCAGACCAAAAGAAAATTGTCTAAAACTAAATGCCAAAAATTTACGGATGTTCAAGTCCATACAAAATTCCAGATATTTTTCAGATTTATTACATTTCCCTGTTGCATGGGAACCATAATTGTTACACACTGAAAAAGACATCTTTCTTTGCACAACTATACATGTTTACTTCTTGACTTCGTCAGCACCAAAAAAAAAAAATAAATAAATTTACAACCCCACCCACTAACTGAAGTGCCTCATACATACCTAGATGCACGCATTTAATAATGAATAGACTTTTTCTTTCTTGTAAAGAAAAATTTTCCAAATGAACAAATGTAACATGCAAATAAACGATGAAAATACATAAAATGAAACAAACTTAATGTGAGAAGCAATTGTGACTTTTCCACTTAACATTAACAATCGCTTATGTAATTATTAAATCTGTTGTGCCCATTTTTTAAGCACTGCTTAAAAATCACTTTCTTCATGGAGGAAAATTCTAGCCCTACCTTGTAGCAGTCATTGGCAATCAGCTGCAGTAAGCTGAATGATTCTCCAGATGTTTCCATCTTGAGGTAAACCTCCCAGGCCAGCCTTGGTTTCCTGTTCATTATTACTGAAAAGAATTGTTTAAAATTAGAAATTTACTGCAAGATCAGCTTGGTTTCAGGAGAGAGTATCGTCATACTTCTTTTTATGTACAATGGTCAATGACCACAATTTAAGAAGACACAATGTTGTACCCCATACATACTGTTAAAATTTTTCTTTACTGAAAATCTTGTCAAACATGCAATTTAATTCAACCTCTTACAACTGTTTGTACAGGGCATTCATCTAACAGCTATTAAATTTTTTATGTTAACTGAGACCATACAGGGCTGAACACTAACTTTTTAAACCACTTGCCCAGTGGGGCAAGTGGCTTCCAGAATTCACTTGCCCTGATATTTTTTTACTTGCCCTGAAATGACAGAACACAAACAAAGAAAGAATGGCTGTCAATCTACATTTAAGGTGCTAAATCAGTGGTTCTCAAAGTGGTCCCTACCGCCCCCCGGGGGGCACTGGGAAGTCTCAGGTGGGTGCTACCAAGTACATGGGGAATGGGGGGACGTTGGCACTGATTAAGGGGTCCCTGGCGATAACGATACATCACTGCAGCGATTAATATTGGCGTAGTCAGAGGGGGCCAGGGGGTAATTCTGAAAAAAATCTATGTTTTTTGTAATGGAACAAAAAATTGGCTTCAAATAATGCTAAATGTTGCACTAGATTACATCTGGGGGTACTTACATATTCAAAAATTTCTTAAAGGGGAGGGGAAACCCCTTACACCCCTCCCCTTATACCCCTCCCCCAGGCTGGCGACCAGGCTCCTCAAAGCAAAAATCCTGGCTAC
>JAAAJZ020690481.1:0-11119 GCA_010015985.2 Actinopyga echinites | reverse complement strand
GGACAATTTCCAACGTGGACAATTTACCCTTGGACAATTCCAACCCATATCCAGGTGGGAATTATCCAAGGAGGTTGTCTGAGGGGGAATTGTCCAGGAGAAATTGTTTTCTGGTCACGATCTGTTACAATACAGTGTAAGTTTAGACACAGCTGCATCATACTTGTAATCCACTTATGCAATCTGTTTTGTTTCAGATGATGGTTTAGGGAGATTTGATATTACTTATGTGAAAGTTAATCCTGGTGTGGAAACCTCTGTCACATGTTCTGTAATATCTAACCCCGTGACAAGAAGAGCCAATCTGTTGCTAGAATTTGGAGGAGTCAGTTTTGTACCTGAAAATGCAACTACAAATAAAAGTGATAGAGATTACATTCGAAACAACACCTGGCGTGTAACTCTCAGCTCTTCTACAACTGCTAATAATGCTGTTTGTTCTGTTCCCAGTGCAAACATTAGAAGAGAGCTCATCTTAACACCATTTGGTAAGAAGGAACCTTTTATAATGAAATTGTATTAGGTTATCTTTCAGTTTTGTTTTGTTTTTTATTTTTTCATTTCTTTACTAGTATTTCATTATTCATGTATATTCACATGTTTGTTTGTTCTGTGTAAAAGAGAGGACAAAATAATTAAAACTGCAAGTAGTCTGGTTTGGTGTAAATCCTTTGTCCATCAAAGGATAGAACCAGCAAATTTCTCAGTACAACCCAGAAAAGTTTTGAGACAGACTTTGGCCATAAATATTTGACAAAATATGTATTGTGAGGACTAGGCTGAAGCCTGGAGTGCTTTGATCTTTGATCCACTTTAATTGTAGTTTGGGAATATTTGTGATGTAAGCCAGGGTCAAGTATGAAGGTATCATGTTTTCTTGTGGATATGTCACTTCTCTATGGTATTTATATGAGAGAAATAATACTAAGGTATGAAATTTGAAAACCTTGAAAGAGGGTAGTTGAGATGTTTTCATAAGGTTCGTCATTTTGACAGTTGTCCATGTATAACATTAATACAGGAACAAATTGGTCTGAAAATGTTTTATGTCAGGAAGCGCTGCTTAAGTTTGCTGGAAGCATTTGAAACATTCATCTAATAATCACATGATTATGGCCATTGTGGTACCAGTTCCCATTGCTTGCAATGTACAATGCTTTCTCCTTAAACTGTGTAATATTTCCTCTTGATAACAGTGAAGGATACCAGGATTATTTACTCCTTATTTTCAGAATTACCATCTTACCGTAATAGTGCTCCCTTGACCTTTCATGATGTGACATCCAGTTCTATAAAAGTCAAGTGGCCAGAATGGAGTAACGACACTGATGATGGAGAAGGCCCCATTGTACATTATGAGATAAGATACCGTCAGCAGTATGGGTACTACAGTAGTAGAGAAACATCAAACAGCTCAACTTTTGAAGCAGAATTTTCAGGTCTCATCCGGGACACAGAGTATCAGTTCTGGATTAGAGTTGTAAGAGAAGGAATTCATGGAGAGGGACCTTATAGTGGTGTGCAGTATCAGAGGACATTATGTGAAGGTATGTATTACTTTTGTTCATATCCCTCACAAGCTTTTGCTTTGTGACATGGGCAACAATTTGGGTGCAGGACACATTCAGTGCTGTTTGTGAATAGTGTGCATGAAGGAGGGTACCTAGAGGAAAAGTCAGTGAATGCATTGCACTGGTAGTTTTCTAATATTCTCATCAGTTACAGGACATTAACTGCCTTTTACAAGCCAGGAATAACCTACTAGATTTGTGTCTGTATGTTGCAAACACTGTAATGTTGCACATGATAAAATTCTGAGCTCGTGAATCAACAGAAGTCAAAGTCATAAAGAATTGAAATTTTAATTTTCCAGTCTTACAGCGTCATGAAATTGTTCAAAACTCAAAATTCAAGGGTAAAAATTACAGAAGGGTATCTTTGATGTGGGTGAAAATCAAAATTTAATGCAATTACGATGGTGTACAAGTTTGCATGTGTGTGTAACACGCTTGTAACAAACTTGTCTCAAGGAGGGTAATAGTGGCAGTAGTCATACGTGGCATGTGGCCAGCTTATATTGCATAGAAGAACCCAATTGATTTGGTCAAGGCCAAAGGTCATCCTTTGGTCACTATGGATCAGACTGAAAACTTTGCAATCATGATATGTTGAAGTGGGAAGCTTGGATACTTTTGACTTGTGGTACTGTATGTAGATGGCCCATTTTGAGTAGAAGAACCCTATTGATTTTTATGGACGTCAAGTGTCATCTGGGGTCACTAAAGGTGAACTTATGAATATGTCTGAGATCTTTTTGGTACATTTTTTGTGGATGTGTCAAACTGAGTAATGAGCCCTGTGGTTTTTGGTGGAGGCCAAAGGTCATGTGCAGTCACCAAATGTAAAACTTCAAATAGCATACAAACTTGTTCATAGCGTATCTCTAGGTAGGAAGCAATTTCAAAACTTGATTATTGGAGTGCGATTTATTGAGTGCATGTACGTGCAAGAACCATTTTGCTTTTGCTGGAGGTCTATATTGCCACAGTAGAATATGATACATTTTTACCTGTATACTATGCTGTAAGTGTACATCAAAATGTCTGTTGTGGATAGGCTCAGCAGGAGTCAATTCTAATAAAAATACAGTTTGATTCTTGAATTCATGAATTCAATGAAACCCCAATATATTTTATACTGTGGTTAAGAATTTCATTGATACTTTGGTACAGTATTTGGTATCAATTAGCCAAAGTGATTGCAAGTATGGTACTGTATATATTAAGTGAACTAATATTGTGAAGGATGGTCCAGCCAAAAATTTAGCTTTGATATGTAAGAGTAAGAATTAGAATCTAACCATTCTTATTAAACTCCCATTCAATTCCCAAATTTGCGGTTTTTGAGAGACTTGAAGTTACCCCATTTGCCACATTTGAACTTCAACCAAGCAGCAGTGAAGTCATCTCCTCACATTGATAAACCCATAATGTTTTGTTTTTTTTTTTCAAATTTTACACCCTATTAAATATTTCAACATCTAATGCTGTTATAATGTAAAGTACATGGAGGGTGGGAAACCTCTGCAACCTTCACATACACAATAATAAAGCTCCATCTACACTATGATACCTTTGTCCATGAACATTGTCGTACGAATGTTTGAACACTTGTTGGGAAGATGAAACATGCAGCTAAAAGTTTGAACACCTTCCTACATGTTGGACATTGTTCAAATTTTTCGGGGAAGCAATACACACGATGATACGGTTGTTTATTATCATCGTCATACAAATGTATGGTGGTGTTTTTCACCATATGTATGGTCATGTAGACAGGGCTTTAAGCTGACCCACCATTGATTTTAAAAGTCAAAACAACAGCATACAATAACAGAGAATCAAAAGGTCATTTATTGGCATGCGACGATGTCACCTCAGCTAGCTTCAATTTAAGTTTTGGGAACAAATAGGGTGACTTCACCAGCTGATGTCTTGAGAACCACACATGGGAATTGAATGGAATTGCACCAGAATGGTTAGATGTGCTCATAATTAAACATATTAAAGCTAAATTTGTGACTAGACTGACCTTATAAATTTTTACATAAAATTGCATCCCTGTAAAGTGTAGGCTATGGGTAAAATGAATTTAAGTAATACCAAAAATGTTATCGGTTCAACAGGAATTTTTCCCACCTGAAAATGTCCCTCTGCCACCAGGGGAATACATCCTAAGAAATTTTCCCTCTGGGTGAAGATTTCCTAGGAATTTTCTTCCAGGAGGGCACGTTTTTAGGAACTGTTCCCCAGCCTGAAAATATCCCCCGCCCCACGCACACACACAAAATGTTTTATAGATATTCCTTAGTATCTATCATTTACATGAAAGATACTGAAACCAGGGTTGTAGCTAGACCAACTTTAGTGCTGGTTAAATTTACAGTTTGAAATGAATGTGGCCACCAGAGTAAGGAAAGCACTTAATGGGTAGGGTATGCACATGAATTTTTGGCCCTGTCTTGATGTACATGACAAAATACTTGAAAAATATCCCAAAGTTATCAATTTACGCTTAAGTGTCTAGAAAGACAGTTAAATCTTCAAATTTACTACAACATGTAAAAATGAGTTCTGGTAGTGTCGGGCAGTACCGAGCAGCGCCGGGCAAACTAGGTATCTCACCAGACAGTAAGTGTTTACGTCCGGGCAGGACCGGGCGGAAACATTTGCTTATCGGGCAGTACCGGTCGGTAATTCCGAGCGCCGGACCAGTGCCGCCCAGTGTAGCTACAACCCTGACTGACACTTAGAAACAATTTTGGAAATGTTGAAGAAAACGTATTCACAGTGATCTTGGAATGGTTGTTTGTACAGTAGGGCACAGACTTAAATGGGAGCAGTGCAAATGATTCGAAAAATTTGATGAATATGTATTCATATTTGTCACTGAGAATGCTATGGGGCTACAAGTATATTAAGTACCCATGAGATGAATTTCACTGAAGTGTTACTTTTAATCAATCTTGTGATATGTGTGGTTTCACTGGAATAAACTTTAAGTTGTCAATCATGGCAAGTTTATTATTGATTAAGTACTGAGGCACACTTCAGTAGCACTGAATAAACCACTGCTGTTGAAGGAGATTACAGGGGTAAACCACTAAGGGATTTTAGTTCAATGAGCCCAGGAGACACTATTGTTACACTAGTAGGACATAACACTTTTGAGGATCAAAAGAAAAAAGAGTGATCTTGGTTGTACAGAAAGTAAAGGAGACCACTGAATTGAAAAAAATATTAAGATGGGGGAAGCTAAAAAAATAGCCTGAATAGAATTTTCCATGGATGAACCAAAAATCTCCTTTTCTTCAAAAACTTTACTAGCACCATGATAATTTTTTAGCTTTTCTCTGCCATGTATCATGTTAGAATGCAGTATTTGATAACAAATACAGTTCTGTTAAAAAATCTGCAGCCAGGTTATCTTCAAAATTGACTATTTAGCTAAATGTAATATTCCATTCAACATTTTATAGAAAAGCTTAAGCAAGAGTATCTCCCAAATTTTCAACCCAGGGGTGTCCAGGGGTATTGACAATTGCCAAATTATCCTTCTTCAGATCACTTACTCTTTCAAAAGTAGATTTTTGATGGTGGGGGAAATTTTCAGGGTGGGGGGGGGATATTTCCTAGAAAAAATTCCAGAGGGGAATTTTCATGGGGAAAATTTCCTGTTGCACCGTTAACTCTAAAATCACATCTGAGATAAAAACATCTTCACTTAGGATTTATGTAAATGGTGACAAGAGCTTAACTACTTTCATGAATACCGTCCATCTTTTCCAAAATGAAAAGATATCTTTCTATTTTTGTAAAAGCTTGGACAACCAAATTTAAGTATTAAAAGCTTAATTAACATGGTATAGTAGAGTCCTCAATGAGCCCAAGAGACTTCCTGACCCTGCAATTGATAAACTAAATAAACTAAACTAATCTGTTTATATGAGGGATACCTTTTGTTGTCTGGTTTCTCTGACATCTCAAGTGGTTTGGAATTTTTGTTTCAAACTTTCTATGTTTCAGAGTTTATATTATAAAACTCATGCAACTTAAAACTAATAACATAATACAATACTGTATGCAGTGTCATTTCTGGTTAAAGTTTTGAAATTGTCAGTTATGTTCAGTGTGCAATCTCCCATTTTAGGCTTATGTATCCATCTCTTCATTTGTTCTTTTCTCAAGCTCCATCCACAAATCCTGGTCTTGAGCTGGAATCTGAAGCTGGCCCAAGGAGTGCATCATTCACTATTCAGGTTTGTATCATTATTATGATATGTAATTGTCATTTTAAGCTGGAATGTAAGATACATAAAGTATTAACATATTGTACTTTATAATGTGACCACCCATCAAATATACCAACTTATGGCATAAATTGAACAGATATTAGTATTGCTGTCACTGTATTGTTAAACGTAAAGATGTTTCCTCTAAAGTGTTCAACTTTGGTCTTAAAATTAAAATATATTGCAGGACCACAGAGAATTCATAAAAAATTAATCAAAACAGTTTAATACTTTTAATTCTTGCTGACTAAAGAACAGGGCATTTGTGATCACTGTAGAAAATGACCAATGTTTTACAGAAGTAAACAAGTATTTTCAAGATAAAAATATCACGTCATGTTGTACCAGATGTTCTGTGTTTATTCCTTGGTGTTACATTCTTCTGTCTTCTTAATTAGTGCTCAAGATCTTATATTGCCTCATTACAACACTCCAGGTATTAAACTTAATACTTTGCATTCATGCCTTAACTGAACACACACCGTATTTTAGAAATGTTAATTCTCAATGTCATAGTGCCTGTTCGTAGTGGAGCACCTTCCACAAAAGCTGTGGATGAATAAATCATGTTGTTTTTAACACTTACAGTGAGAGTGGTGGACAGTGTACACCGTAAATCCAAATCTCAGTCCATACATTTGTAAATTGCAGCCATGTATGTGCAAATATTTGACTGGCTATATGGCAGCATATGCCATACTGTTCCATAAGACTGCTGATTGCTGTACTAGAGGACACCCATTAAAGATTCTTCAGCCACATTGTATTAAAAATGTTAGACAGAGATTCTTTACTCAGCGTAACATTTAGGTTTGGGACTCACTGCCAGCTCATGTCATTACTGCACCTTCTTGAAATGGATTTAATGTCAAGCTTTGACAAAGTTTGGAAACAAAGCTTGTTTTACTTTGACTACAAGACCAGCATGACAGCTAACTAACTATTGGGTGACAAAATGGCCTTTGGCCAACAACGTTGGAGCCAACGGCGGCGGCGGCGACGGCAGCAACGAGGACGACGACGATGACCACGATGCTGATGACAATGATGATCATGATAATGATGAAAGCTAGATCTTCAAATACATGTAATGTAGTAAGAGGGAACAACACAAAACAGCTATATAGAAGACAGCTTCAATAGGTGTTACAGTATGTAAAAAGTAGACTCGTTGTCACTTCAGTCTTACTTAGTAACAGCTGTTGATCACATCCAATGTGTCATTTACCTCACAAGTATCTTTTATTAATGGTGTGTTAACACAGATGTGAGTATTTTAGCTTAATAGGCTAAATGTAAAATCTTGAACTTGCATGTTGATATTGCACATAACCTCTTCTGTGATGGGATGTGAGTTTGACTCAAGGGGACCACTTCATCTAGATTGTTCATTGTGTTAGACCCTGTATAAACCATGCTAACACTGCTGTGCATTCAGAACATCCAAATGTATTCTGTATCATCTGTGAATGTGAGAGAAGTACATTTGTTCCCATGAAGATAGTTACTGACATGTTTCAAATGCCAGGGTTAATGGCATTATTCAGGAAGGAATCAGTCATTTAGAGTCCGGTATTGACTATTCGGAAAATTGCACTGCAGGTTGGCTCCTTTGTTCACCCTAATAGAAGTTTCATTGTAATCAGTGATAAATTCATGTGCTTACAAAAATTTCTGTCAAAAATTCCAGCAATATCTTGCAATATGACATGTGGTTGTCGCTAGTGTATTTGGATTGTATGTGAATGATGTAGTACCCAAACTTTGTTTTGATGAATAAATAGGAAACTCTCTTGTCTTCAGTAGTAAGTGTGTCACACTACCATACTTCCACGGAAATCTAGTACTGGCTTTTTATTTTCTGAGAGATGATAAGAATACAACTTCGAAATTCCTTTCAAACAGATTGGCGAGTTATGGTAACAATAACGCAACCATTGAAATATTGTTACCCCTGAGTCACTGGCTCGTTTCTCTTTTGTTCAGTAGCACTTATGAGCCTGTTTTGAGGGTTTGCCTGATATGATACATCTATCATGATTTGAACAGGAAATTCCTTGTAGCAAGTGACTGAGTATTTCACCTATAGACATTGTACCCATAAAAGTTACAGGATATTTGCTTACTTATGAAAAGGGTTTGTGTATGAAATGTGAGCCAAGCTTGGCTTGGTTGTGTTTAAAGTGATAAGCCCCTTTGTTCACATTAATAGATGTTTCATTGTTATCAGTGAATAATGTGCACACCAAACTTCTGTCAACAGTTCCAGCAATATCTAGCAATTAATATGACATCTGGTTGTAGTGTGTTTGGATTGTATATGAATGATGTAGTACCCAACCTTTTTTTTAATGAATAAATAGAGAGGAAACACCCTCTGTTCAGCAGGAAGTGTGTCAGGCAATCACACTTCCAGTGAAATCACGTACTGGCTTTTTATTTTCTGAAAGATGATAGGAATATAACTTTGAAAGTCCTTTTAAACAGATTGGCCAATAACAGAACCATTCAAATATTGTTACCCCTGAGTCACCGGGTCATTTCTCTTTTATTCAGTAGCATTTATGAACCTGTTTTGAGGGTTTGCCTGATATGATACATCTATCATGATTTGAACAGGAAATTCCTTGTAGCAAGTGACTGAAGGTATTTCACCAATAGACATTATACCCATAAAACATAAAAGTTACGGGATATTTGCTTACTTGTGAAAAGGGTTTGTTTATGAAATCTGAACCAAGCTTGGCTTGGTTGTGTTTAAAGTGATGAGCTCCTTCGTTCACCTTAATAGATGTTTGATTGTTATCAGTGAATAATGTGCACACCAAACTTCTGTCAACAGTTCCAGCAATATCTAGCAATTAATATGACGTCTGGTTGTAATGTGTTTGGATTGTATATGAATGATGTAGTACCCAACCTTTTTTTAATGAATAAATAGAGAGGAAACACCTTCTGTTCAGCAGGAAGTGTGTCAGGCAATCACACTTCCAGTGAAATCCAGTACTGGCTTTTTACTTTCTGAAAGATGATAGGAATATAACTTTGAAAGTCCTTTTAAATAGATTGGCAAGTTATGGTAACAATAACAGAACCATTCAAATATTGTTACCCCTGAGTCACCGGATCATTTCTCTTTTATTCAGTAGCATTTATGAACCTGTTTTGAGGGTTCGCCTGATATGATACATCTATCATGATTTGAACAGGAAATTCCTTGTAGCAAGTGACTGAGTATTTCACCTATAGACATTGTACCCATAAAAGTTACAGGATATTTGCTTACTTATGAAAAGGGTTTGTGTATGAAATGTGAGCCAAGCTTGGCTTGGTTGTGTTTAAAGTGATAAGCCCCTTTGTTCACATTAATAGATGTTTCATTGTTATCAGTGAATAATGTGCACACAAAAATTTCTGTCAACAGTTCCAGCAATATCTAGCAATTAATATGACCTCTGGTTGTTGTGTGTTTGGATTGTATATGAATGATGTAGTACCCAAACTTTGTTAATGGATACATAGAGAGGAAACACCCTCTGTTCAGCAGGAAGTGTATCACACCACCACACTTCCAGTGAAATCACATACTGGCTTTTTATTTTCTGAGAGATGATAGGGATAGAACGTTGAAAGTCCTTTTAAACAGAATTAAAGAGTTGTGGTAAGAATAACAGAGCTCTTGGTACCTCTGGGTCACTCAGTGGCTCATTTCTCTTTCATTCAATAGCATGCATGAACCTGTTTTGATGGTTTGCCTGATATGACACATGTATAATGATTTGCACAGGAAATTCCTTGTAGCAAGTGACTGAAGTTATTTCACCTATAGACATTATACACATAGAAGTTACAGGATATTTGCTTACTTATGAAAAGGCTATGTGTATGAAATGTGAGCCAATTTAAGCTTAGCTTGGTTGTATTTAAATTGATGAACCTGACATACTGTGTGGTCTTTATGTGAAATTATGTCACATTGAAGTTTACATTTGAGCTTATACATATAAGTCACATTCCACAGTGTCATTTATGGAAGGAAATGTGAAGGTAATTTGATATAGCATCATGTGTACACAATACAAGGAAATATTTAACCACGGATTCTGTGTGTGAAGTTTTCATGAAGATGGTTCAATATAATTTTTAAGGCTCTTTTCTTATAACCAGTTGACCTATGTATTTGAAACAAAATGTGTTGTTCCATATTAGAAAAGCTCTACTAGACACACTAGATGAAATCAACTTCCATTTCCAAGAAATTCCGTGCCTTATAAGGAATTTGTCATAATCTCTAGAAAGAAACATATTGCATAAGATGTATACCATAGCTAGCAAAGAACCATGCATGTTTTTGTCATGTACACAGTATGTACAGTCAAACCTGAGACAGGGAGATAGAGCATTGAGTTTACAGCGATAACAAAAAGGATAACAGGTGTACTAGTTTAAAATAGTCTCAGTGTAAAGAAGTATGAAAACAATTCAAGACAAGTGATCTCCCTAAAATAACTAGTAAGCCTTCTTCCCTTCTCAATTACTTTTTTTTTGGTTGATGGGCAGATAAAATACAGCTAGCTCAAGAAAACGTAGGCATTTGACTGACACATTGGTACTTCTTTGAAAGAGATGTCTAAATGACCATGTTATTGTTTGCACCCTGGGTGGAATGGAACCTCTAAGATGTGATAATAATGAATTCAATACTCCTTTGGGGCAAGTGTGCATGGGAGATGATGTGCAGGCCTTTTTTTGGAAATTATATTGCCTTACATACCATATTAAACCATGTTCCAATTTTGTGGTGTGAGGTCATGTTTGCTGTCTGGCCTCACCCTTCTTTTGAGAAATCCTGGATCCACTACTGAAGGGTGGGTAATTTGCCCAAGAGTATGGAACATAGAGTCTACAAACTGTCAATACGAGGAGGCCTTTACAAAGTAAATACATCACATTTTTGTAGTATAGTTATAACATACTGTATGATCTATGATGTGATTTTCCACAAATGCAGTACATTGTTCATCAATGCGTTCAAAGTCACTGTATGAGACCTGTTTGCTTTAAGTTCCGGTATTATATAAAATGTGAGAATTTACTTGGCAGCTTGCAAATATCTTGAGACTAAGGAAGTAAGTGAAAGGTCATTTGCTTTAAGTGATTACGTAAAGTTTCTCTAAAACATATCAGAAAATAAAGTTTATTAGGATTATTGTCTCCAGTTTCATTCCATACTGTTTTACATACTTTTCATATTTAACGTAGGCTTTT